>ML780917.1:793194-825800 GCA_009831015.1 Picea engelmannii
TGCATGGTGTATTGTGGTGTATTGGTGTAACTCTTATACTATTGCTCATTGCTCATTGGATATAATTGAATGGTTTAAGTATAATTTGAAAAAGGTTTTTAAATTGTACTTGATACTGATTCACCCCCCTCTCAGTATCAACATGCCCATCCTATAGTGAATGCTCAATCTCTTTCCTCAAACCCATTTGGGTCTCTTGGTCACTCACCGAGCTATAATGTTCAGTCCATCCCTATGGCCTCTAGTCCTTTTTCCTATGGTATGTCAAATTTTACTTCATAGTTTTCAAACTGCATCCCAACTATTGGCCTTAATGCTAGCATTGGACTTGGGGGAACTACACCTCATTATACTCCATTATTATTTGGTGGTTCTCATATCCCTCAAATGAATCCTAATATGGGAGGCATTCCTCCTTTTAACCTTGGGTATAACCCTCTTGCTTCTAGATGGAGCAACCAACCTAGCGAACAAGATTATTCTCAAGTTTAGTCCTATACCCTCACCTCCTCAGTGTTGATTCTAACCAACACGTTTGGCATTAAGAATCCACCTCTATCCTCCGAATTCAAACCTGAAGGAGGTCAGTTTCACACCTTGGGCAACCCCCAACCCGGAGCCACTACGGCTGGGGGGGAATTTTATAACCCCCATCAGAACATTCCTACTGGAGTGATTCCCAACCAACCTCTTATGAATAATCCTATAGGAGGGTATTGCAATCTTGGACAGGGCCATGGTGCTTACCAAAACCATATATGGGCTACAGTTCCTCAAGCACAATCTTTCCAGGGATCTTGGGGCCAGATGTCACAACCCTGTCTCCCTTTTCTGGCCACGCTTAATATTTCAGACTTGTCTAAGTTTATGAATGACCCTGTGTGTCATGATCCTACATGGCCCCCTGTCCCTACCAAGCTTCCTTCGGACATTCTAAAATTCAAAGTTAAGAATGGCAAGGATCTTGGTGATAATGTTACCCTTTCACCTATGGTGCTCCTCGAATTCCCTTAATTACGATTCCATTCGATCAAGATTATTTCAATACACCCTCATTAGGGTCACTGCAAAATGGTATATTGGGCTACCCAAGGGGGAATATGGGACCTTCAGTCAAGTGGTGTTACTCTTCCTTAACGACTTCCAATTGTCGGTTTGTTACAACATTGGCCTAGAAATTCTGTCAAATTTACACCAGGACACAACCACTCATATCTCAGATCATATCCAGGAGTGGAGTAGATAGAAGAGGTTGATTAATACCTTCATACCCTCGACCTTTATTTTAGAATGGTTCCTGAAGTCTTTGCAACCTCCTATCTCGAAGGATGTTGCTACATTCAGGGTTACCACTAAGGAAGAAGTGATCTTCAAAGCCCATCAGTTAGATCTTATATACACTCAGTCTGGGATGTTATACCATATTCTTTCGGATGCACCGAGGTCAACCTATGACCCTAGAAAAAATATCAGACCTCATGCTGATGGAATTGTAGGTCCCGCCAATGTAAAATCCACAAACTCGGTGACAAGCCATTTGAAAGAGTTGTCCCTAAACTAGTTTGTAGGAGGGCCAACTTCATTTGTGTCTTCCAATCCCACTCATTTGGCGGATGTACATTCCATGCAATCATAGACCGACCCAAATGGTAACCAACAACCAAGCAGGAATAAGAATAAAGGATGTAATAATAATCGTAAGGGTGGGAAAAATATATTGAAACCCAAGGAAAATGGTAATAATGAGAAGATGAATAATAATGTTGGAGAGGGAAAGAAAGAGAGCCGTAAGGTGAAATTTCCCTGTAAGCTTTGTACAAACGATCACATTACTCATTTATTCCCCAAAATTGTGGAAGTTGTGAGACTCGTATCTCTATCGCCTGTCGTGCTAATGAATCCTTTCCCACATAACTAGCACATGGCCTCAAGCTCCTCAAATGCTGAAAATGTGGTCGGTGGGAGTCAAAACTTGTCGTTGCAAGGTGGTGATTGTTTGTGTATCAATATGGTCAATGCTAAGGTTCATGTAGCCACTCAGTCTCATGATTATAGTTCTTCATGGGATATACCTGGTCTAGAATATCGTCCTCCTCCTTTAGAGACAACTTTATAGATCGAAAAATCAGAGCCACCGCCTCATATTCTAAAAGGAGTGCTCAAGTGCTCTGCCCACAATCCAAATGCTAGAGACACCCATAATTACTCTATTTTTTAGGACCTGTGTCAAACCCCTTGTGTGATGTTGACTCTAGAGGTACTCCATACGTGTCCTTCATAGCGGAATGTCTTTCTATCTATTTTAGGAGCTCTAGATCCCAGTGGCTTGAAAGTTATCAAGTTTGATGTCACAGATGTGAAGCCTCACTTGCCTTACCATGTGGCATTCCAAATCCATGTGGGGTACTCAAATTATACCATCAAATGTGTGATTGTTGATGAAGGTGCTACTACATGTGTGATGTCCCTGATCTATTGGAAAGCTCTCGGTTCACCAACTTTCTCTCAATCATCGACCATGTTGACTTCTTTTGATAGTCGTTCCTTCTGCCCTCACAATATTCTTCCTTCCTTTCTAGTTGAGTTAGGTGGGAAGATGGTAGAGGTGGATGTTGAGGTAGTTGATGCACCTCTTGATTAGAACTTGCTACTAGGATGCAATTGGACCTATGCTATGACTTTCTTCGTATCATCTATCTTCCACACTC
The DNA here is from genome assembly GCA_009831015.1 of Picea engelmannii. Lineage (NCBI taxonomy): Eukaryota > Viridiplantae > Streptophyta > Pinopsida > Pinales > Pinaceae > Picea > Picea engelmannii. The sequence goes on from ML780917.1 coordinate 795,903, forward strand.
TTCATTTTCAACATGATGGGAAGATCATGACGATCGACCAGTTATCCTTTGCATATGCTAGCCCCAATGCATCTGTTAGACCGTCGATCCCTGTGGTCGAAAATTATCAGCCAACAACTAAGAATATTAGTGTCGGCATGTATTCATCCCTTATTGGTACCTTCGACTTCATGGCACCGATTCACCATGTTTACACCATGTCCAGTAGGCCTATTTCTTCATAGAGGTTTGTTCCTTTCCTAACTTCCTATTTTAACGATCCTTGGACCCTACCTTCCTCGACTTCATTTTGTGAAGGTCAATCACATGCTAGAATGGCCATGCTAATATTGGCAGTAGATATTGTGTATCAAGTTGTTCTTGACTCTTCCATCAATTGTGATCTTGTTACCTCTCTGACGGACGAGGAGGATCCTGTTCTTAAGCCCATATGGGCCACTTTGTTGTCTTGTTTACATGACTGCCTTGATGATAATTTACCCTCGGGTGAAGCATCAAAGCCATGAATGGTTTTGAAAAACCTTGGGATGATATGCATCATCTCTCTTATTTTCTCCCAGAGATTGAAAGAATCAAACAAGATGACTTTCGATCTATTTTGAGTGATATAGTCGGTCAGGTTGTAGTTCCACTTGATACACAGAACATTTATGTCGAAGGAAATGTGGTGAGTATCTCTCCTACCTTCATGATCAATATCTCTCATACCCCTGGAAAGATTGAAAATGTACATAGCAGTGCGGAGTGTTTGCCAGAAGAAATCTTGATCTACATCGAACTCTTCAAGAAATTTTGAGTTGTATTTGCTTGGTCATATGAAGAGATTCTAGGAATCGACCCTTGTATTGTCAAGCATGAGATTAGAACATATCTGGATGTTAAACCTATTCAAAAACATCTTATAGCTATCAATCCCCAGAAGTCCCCTGCTATTAAGGAAGAGGTAGAGAAATTGCTTAATGTTGGCTTTATCTACCCGATTCCCTTGACTAAATGGGTATCCAATCTCGTTCTTGTGAATAAGAAGCGAGGAACCATCCATGTATGCATGGAATTTCGTGACATGAACAAATCATGTCCTAAAGACAACTTCCTGACACCTTTCATCAATCATATTCTCAACGAGTGTGCAAGAAGTGAAGTGTTTTCTTTTATCAACGAATTTTTAGGATATAACCAAATTCAAATTAAACCTGAGGATCAACACAAGATGACATTTATTTGTCCTTGGGGTACTTTTGCATACCAGAAAATGCCTTTCAGCCTTAAAAACGTCAGAGAAACCTTCCAAAGTGCTATGACCTTTGCATTCCACGATCTTAAGCACATAGTCGAAGATTACCTTGACAATATTATTGCTCACTCTCGTAAGAGAGAAGATCAATCTACGCACCTTCGGCTAGTTTTTGAAATATGTCGTTATTATAGAACCCAATTGAACCCTCATAAGTGCATGTTTTGTGTTAGGCCTGGTTCTCTTTTGGGATTTCTAGTTTCTGAGACCGGGATCATGGTAGATCTAGTAAAGGTTGAGGCAATACTTTGATTGCCTCCCCCATGCACTATTCGACAACTTCAAGGTTTACAGGGGAAAGATAACTTTTTACGTCGATTTATAGTAAAATATGCCAATATCACTAAGGGTTTCATGCATCTTTTGAAGAAGGACACCCATTTTATCTGGGATGAGAGGGACCATGATTCCTTCGATGATTTGAAGAAACCCTTGGTATCAATGCCTATGTTGAATTATCCTGACTACAGTAGGGATTACTTTCTTTATATCACCGCGTCTGAGGAGATGATTGGTATGGTTTTGGTTCAGGAGGATGATGAGCTCTGTGATCACGTCATTTAATATCTTAGTCGAAACTTATTCGATCCCAAGCTTAATTATTCTCATGTTGAAAAGATAGCTTTGGATGTCGTTCACGCAGTCCAACATTTACACCATTATATATTTCTTTGGAAGACTACTATGGTTGTCAATGTCAATCAATTTCAATACGTCCTCACCAGGTGTATCATAGGGGGAAAAAATAATAAATGGATTGGCCTTTTACAAGAATTTGATCTCAATTTCTCTTCTGTGAAATCCAATAAATCACTAGTCTTCATGGAGTTAATATCTGACTTTCGACGATTAGATGAGGATGTTATCCATGTTGATTCATTTGCGAAAGAACACATTTTCCTTGTCTCGTCATCCAAACCCTGGTATGGAGACATTGTTCTCTATCTTCAAACCATGAAGTTCCCTCGGCATCTCTCACAATATGAATGACGGTGTGTATGATACCAAGCTAAGAATTACACTATCGTTGGTGACACTTTGTATCATCGAGGAGTAGAAAATATCTTGCGATGTTGTTTAACACACGAGGAAGCCAAGTCAGTCCTAAACGATTGGCACAATGGGCTTGTGGTGGTCATCTATCCAGGCTTGCGATAGCCTAGAAAATCTTTCAAGACAATTATTGTTGGCCATATATATTTAAAGATTGTGTTGAAGCAGTTAAGAAGTGTCAACCCTACTAGGTGTTCACTTGGAAAATTCTCTCGCATCCAACCCCTCTTCACCCAGTCATTACCATGGATACCTTCACCAAGTGGGGGGTCGAAGTTTTGGATTGCAACCCAACTTCGGCTGGGGGGAATCAACACATTATCATGGTCGTTGACTTCTTTACTAACTAGGATGAATCCATGCCTACAGTTAAATCTGATGGTAAAACTATCACCTTCTTCTTATTCAATCAAATTATTGCCTGTTTCGGTATCCTAAGTGAGATTGTCACTGATCATGGCAGTCACTTTCAGAACGAAATGATGGAAGAACTAGCATTCAAGATGGGGTTTAAGCATGGTCATTCTTCCCCTTACTACCCCCAGGAAAATGAACAGGTAGAGGCCTTCAACAAGTCTCTCAAGACCATTTTGCAGAAAACTATCAGCTAGAGTAAATCTGACTAGCACATTATGCTATATCCCGCACTCTATGCATACTGAACCTCAGTCAAGACTGCCACTAATTTTTCCCCTTTCTAGTTAGTACACCATGTGGACTTGATATTACTTATTGAATGTGAAATCTTTTCTATTGAGTTGGCATTCGTGCTCCTACCTGACACTTCTGATCTTGAGCAATGCCTTGTACACGTAGAGAGTCTTGACGAGCAGCGTCGAGACACCTCTATGGATATTGAGGTGAAAAAAGATGTTTCAAGGTCCATTATGATAAGTTTGTCTATCCTCGTTTGTACGTTAAGGGTGAATTGGTCCTATTATACGATCAAGCCAAAGAACTGTTGGGGGCACGAAATTTTAAAGCCATGCGGCATGGTTCCTATATCGTGTGATGTATCTTAGAAAAAGGAGCCTATGAGTAAGAATATTATGAAGGGAATATGTTGGCCAAGTCCAGGAATGGGCTCTACTTGAAAATATTTTATGCTTGAGCCCCAAGCTCAGGTGGAACTCTTTGTATACTAATGTAATTTAGTGTATATATATTTTCCCTTTCTTTTTGTCTTCAACTTGCTTATTGCATTTTCCCTTGGTTGGCAGATGTCAATGGAGTCTTCAATCTACTTAGGATCTGCATATGAAGCCATGCATCATACATGAAACTTGTCTTCCAATGCTTGGGTGGTTTACTCACCTGAGGGTCTACTGGTGTCTTTAGGTGGCGTATGCCTAGGTCCATCCACGAATAATGTGGCCGAATCTAGCATCGTTATAGAACTTTTGTGCGATGATATCTCACATGGTATTCAATATTTAGAGGTTCACCTGGATTCCAAGTTAGTAGTATTTCAGTTAAATGACAATTACCATGTGCGTAATCCTACTTTAATCTAACGATTCCTATAGGTACGTCTTTTAGAACGACAGTTTGATTTTATTACTTATTATCACATACCTAGGAGTTATAATTATGTATCTGATTCTTATGCTAATTTTGTTTTATATTGGAATTTGTCACACAATTAAAGCAAATAAAACCATCTCATCATTGTACACATTGTAATATAAGTAAAGCCGAAGATCCATGTTTTATATATATTTCAAAAAATGTGATGTTTATAGTAAAAAATTGGGGCTAACACCCTCAATACACATATACACCTGATAATACAAGATCCACTACATCTATGCCTATGGCACCGAATGTGTGTCATGATAACAAACTACGACGTTTGCAATATGCCAAAATATTCGCACCCAAGCTCTAGCCACACCAACCACTTGTCGTTTCATGGCCTCCGACAGATCCTCTACCTGAACCATTGGAATCCTATGAGTCAAACGAGATAGGTTTCCCTGCACATTTTGAAGGACTCTCTCTGCTTCTCCTCCCACTGCCTCATCTCCCATGTTCCTCCGATGATGTCAGGGAAGCCCATCCATCCGCCACAAACCCACGTCTTCATTACACAAGTGTCTAGTTAGTACTTAAGCATCATCCAGTTTTTTTATTTTTTATTTTTACTATACACAAATACAAAAAAAATGAAATATTTAAAAACATTTGACATACCTATGTCCCCATAGGCAGTCTGTGGTGGCAGTGGCATGTCAGGGTCCCCTTTGAAGTCGATCCTTGCATAGGGGTAGTCATCCAGAGTAATGACCTGTCGCCTCCACCAGTAAAAGAAATCCTTATTGTAGGGTGTGGGCACCCTACCTCCCCCATGTCGTCTCATTACTTTGGTCCACCGTGTCATGGCTAGATCACGAGATCCTCTCGAAATGATCTCGACTCTAGGTCCCAAACCTGGAACCTGCTCGAAGAAAAAGATTCATAAGATAGAGGCAAACCTGAAGTTCCTCTTGTTACCCTGTTTTCACTTTGTCAACTGGCTCTTCATATTAGCCAGTAGTGAGGTACACCAATCATATATTGTGGGTCTCAAGGAGTCTACAACATCTAACACGAGCGGCCTCTATGCTTGGTGCAACGAAGTCGATCCTGTGATCTTGGTCAACACGAGGAAAACAATCTTGAAGCTGAGATTATTTATCGCTCAGATGGGGAGTTGACTCCCGACCTTCGGGTCCCTGCTACACAGTGAGCATATATATACTCCTCTATCTTCATACCGCTCTCAAATACCTGGGCCTTGAGGTTCACCACCTCGGCTCGACGCGTTAACAAAATCAAAAACTATATATCCTCAACTTTATTCCTCAGTGGTTTCACATCGAGTTTTAAGCTCTCACTGTCAGGATCCCAGTAAACCACAAGCATCTCAATCAACCTCACCTGGGCCCTCATCCTTTTGAGTGTGAAAAATTTAAACAAGCCACATATTTTCAAGGCCATTTGGGCCCCTAGATCTCCTTCCACAATAGCATCTACCTCCTCATGCTCCCTTTCCCTTCATTCTAGCACCATCTTACCAGATAAAAGTCAATTTTTGAGTTAGTAACCATAGAAAACATTGTTTATGGACTTGTATGCAGGTTTTTGCATTCACAGTCATGTATAGGGTTGAGTACATGCATATTTTATTTTACACAGTCGTGTATAAACTCACGTATAGACAACCCGATGAACTGCAGTCCGCGTACAACGAATTACTCAATTTGCTCTCTAATTTACTCAAATTTTGAAACTTAATTTAAAAATATAATCCACTAGAAAGGAAGAGGAGGGGAAGAGGAATTACCTAGTCCATACAGTTTCTAATTTTGTCGTTCGATGCTCCCACAATAACCAGTTGAATATTGGAGGTAGTTTGGTCTAATTTTCACTATTTGGGTAAAAAGTCAAAATGACATAGTAATTTTTTGTTTTGTTACTATTTATCGCAGTTTTTACCCACTTTCTATAGTTTTGAGTCATTTTTTATCCTAATGGACTAATACAATAGTGGATTGAGTTGGTTTGTGTAGTTTTCACCAGGGATTCTTGCGGATTTCAACGTTATGTTGATCATTCATAACCACGGGCAGGTATACTACCCAGCATATAGGATAGGTATCCATTCCACCATGCACTTTTGAATTGTCCTATAAATTTCACTCATATGCCTTAGGTATGAACCCATTTGGTGCGACACATAAACTTCCATCTGCTATAAGACGTGTCATTATCAAGTGGTAGAGTCTTACCAAAAATGGGGGCCCTAGTTAGATCCTCTGCTTCATTTGGTGCCCATGCAGGGTTTTTCCATAGGACCAGGAGTCCCTTATAAATAATACATGACTTTATGTTGAGCCTCATTTCTCACTCATAAACATGTTGCCTTATACCTAGAGGACTCCCAGTCGAGTTAAATTTAATCTCTTTTCCAACTCATCTTCAAAAAGAGAAAATATTGTCGAGTGAACTTGCCTCTTTCACACTCGTAAATTGGATTTGAAAGGATGTCTATTTGGTACAAGTTTATCCCTTTTTCACACCAAGTAGACTAAATATCATGAAAAATGACATTTTTTGGTGTTAAGTTGTGATTGCATCTCATACCCTTGCTTGCAGTATTGAGCCTATTAGCACTTTGTAAATTATGTCTGGCTGAATAGACAGATGATAGAGGTAATTGTTTCAACCAGATTTAGAGCTGAGGCACTAGCCTACTCAACTCAGAGAGGGCTCTCTCGTGTCACTTGATACATCTATGGAAATCAATGGCTAGAATTGGTTTGTTTTCGGGTTTTAATAAAGTTGTTGAAAAGTTGAAGATGACCTTTGGGCTATGGGGTCAAGAATGTAGGATGCACTTCCAAATCGTGAAAACAATCCAGAGGAAAAGGATAAATGAGGAAGTGACTTCTGAGTTTATGCTTGAAAATTTTAGATGGTATCAGAAGAAAAGAAACACACAACTATTATCAAAGCATTATAGTAATGAATTCTGAAATGGTTTAGAATAGATGAACACAGTCTAAATCATCAAGACGAGAGAATCGAATAATGAATTATGGACTTTTAGTTTCTCAATTTATACAGAAGAAAGAAAAATGAAAATATGAAATAACAAGAATCACATACTATGAGAGAAAACGAGACTCATAACATCACCAATTAGAATCTTTCCATAAAAAGTCCTAAAATCTGCATCTACACCCATGTATTCATTCCAGCCCCAAAGATTTATAAAGTTTTCTTGCACAGAGGGCAGGCTCTTCTTTTCTCCATCCTTCTATACTCGTGAGGCCAAGCATATATAGAGGAATTTCATATGGAATTTAAAACATTTCAACTTCCTCATAATTATAAAAACATATAGGAGTTACAAAAAGGAAGAACAGTTGTATTATTTAAAGGGACCGTTAGTAATTGGTCTATCATATCAGGACTCCCTTCTTTTAAGCCGACATTTGTCCAAAACTATCTAAAATACACCAAAATTTTACCTGAGGATTCACCTCAGCTTGGCGATTTCCTCCTCCAGGATACTCCACCAATCGGAATTTTCCTCGACACTCTCTATCATCTCGGTTTTGGCCTCTGATTTCTTCCTTTTGATCCTCTTCTTCTTTGTGGATGGGTGGTAGGTGTTTTTTGTGTGTTCATTTATGAAAATATCCCTTATAACGGGGTTTAATATTACTCCCGACTATGTCTCAATTTTAGGTTCGGTATGAAATTAAGTCGCCTGCATCTGCAAGAACCATCTTTCATTCTTACTTATTGACTTGCATGGTACCATAGCTGATAACCCAATTGTGCCAGACACCATTTGATGGATACTATCCATGCTTTCTGAAATTCGCAGAGACCTTGATTTGGCCACCCTTTGGGTTTACAGAATTCAAGAGCACAGGCTGAGCTTGTTTTTCTTACGCATAAAATGAAAATTTCCCAGAATAGGATAAAATGATTCATATCTGAGATTTTGATGTTTTGTGTACTTTTCTCATGAATTGCTGTCATAGTACCTTGGTGTGCCATGCTTCATCAATCCACTTCGAATGATGAGCCTCAAGTTAGTTATGCAGTGGCATCCTTTTGGTATGTCATCCGGGAAAGTACCTGGACCAGTGATGTGAGGTGATCTGACCAACCACCATCTTCCCCACGAGATATTGACATGACGTTTTGAAACATGTGACATCAAGGCCATAGGAAAAGTGGTTTTGGGCAATCCACCATCTCCCTCGATGCGTGTGTAAGAGTGCCACGCGTTCCCCATCGAAACCAGAGTAGTTTTCCCCACTTTGCCTTTGCAATGTTAAGTTTCATGCTATTTGTTTATCCGATGTAGACTTCGATCGTAGATCTGAGATTCTTCAAGATCGATGGCCCGCTGAGCTACTCCCTTCCCACTTCCACTACATTCATTCACACTCCATGAAATATAGTTGAGTTCCCTGAACTATCGTACCTCTACTATGGTATAACATCTCACTAAACTTCAGAAGTTTTTAGATCCCAATAAAAATTGTTAGGGTGATAACATTGGCTCCAACTGGGTATGTTATCCTCCCAGTGAGGTAGCAAAGAAATCATAGACCGGGTGCCTGATCCATGGGGTTTTTCCCCAAAACATGTGTGTGTCCTACTCCTACCAAGCTCTATGCATTGCTTCCAACTGCACGGGGGATGTCCGAGTGCATTATTGAAAACTGACTGCATCTACTACTAGAAAACTCAAACTGGAAAAATGCTTGACCGATAAGATTATTTTCACATCCCTACCTACCCTAAGACTACTGAGATGACCACTCGCTTAGGTGATGCTAAAGTGCCAATGCAGCCAATCAAGCAATTGGTTTCCTGATTTTCCTTTCACATTTTTCTCAAACTAGTAGAAAAACGTAAAGGATGGCGGCTGAAAAAACAAATTGAATCCAAAATTTGAGCTTATGAATCAAGAAAATTCATCCTTCACTAAATACTGTAATAGGATGGCCATCGGATCTTTAAAATCACGAAAAATCATTTCTCCCTGATGAGCAAAAACTGAAAGGCAAGTATCTTTCATCAGTGTTAGCTGTTTTTGCTCTATTTCTTCTATTTTGAGAACATCTTCGAATGAAATGGCGATGATAGGTTTGTCTTCTTGGCCATGCATATCAACAAAAATATTCATATATTCTTGAACATCTTCAAATATGACATCCATATAATATGCGCCAAGGTTATCCTCTTGTTCATCAAACAACTTTGATGTGGTTTCATTAAATTTCTGGAAATTTGTTTGAGGACAATCACTTTGACTTTCCAATGAATAAATAGAAATAAGTTCCTACTCATGCACTACTTCACAGTCCAGAGCTCCCGCAGATGGATTTTCAAAACCCTGATTTTCAAATGATTTGAATAAAACCACTGCCTCTTCATTATCTTTCTATGTTTCTGATAGACAAATGGCATACACTACTTCATCTATGTCATTTGTTTCTTTATTGTTGGAAATTTCCATAGATGCAATTTCATAATCTTCATCCATGTCTATGTTTCTTAAAAATTTAACCACGATGTCATTCTCAAGGGAAGAGAAAATACTCTCAAACACCTTTTGTCGTTGAGAATCCATACTGATTTCAGGATGGAGAAAATGACCTTGAACAATACTTTCTGGAGCAACTTTTTCTTCCTTTTCAGGCTGATAGTTGAACATAGACTGTAAATCTGAGATGACATGACCCTTTATGTGATTGTCCATAGAATTATCATCGCCACTCCATTCATTCTTGGAGGATCCCTGTCTTGAGATACTATGAATATTTTTCTTCAATAACTCGAAGGAAGAAAAACATAATGGTAGGGTTGTCCTACCTGATTTGAAACCGTCTTCAATTTCATTGCCAACATATGGTTGTATTTCAGCGCAAGCAATAGGGTCTCCAAGCGCATGAAAATAATGTTGTGACATCTTGTCATTCTGCTCCATTGATCTAGCATGGCTTTGCATAAGCACAGATTCCTTTTCTTCGATGATGATTTTAGGATTTTCTTTCAGCAATTTGAAAGAAGAAAAGCATAGAGGTAAGGAATTCCCTTTAGCTAATTCAATACTTTCTTCTTTTTAATTGTGATATGCAGCCTGATTGCTTTCATTATACTACTGAAAAGGAACATTTTTTGATAGAGAACATGTGGTTGATTGTTCCATGGGGTCAACATCGTAATCATCATATTCATCATATATAGGCAAATCATTAACACATGCCATGTCATCTAACAAGAACAAACTTAGAACATCAACCTATTCTTCAACAAGCTGCTTTTCACACTCATATTCTTGACTATATAAAAATGAATACATAAAATGATCAGCCCTCTGCTCATCATGGAATGGATCAACACCTCCTCTTTCGACAAGTGGGATGTAATTTTTTGCAAAATCATTAACATTGGAAACTTCAAGAGGACCCATGATATTGTCAATTCTATGCTCACGATTCCAATCAACTATTTTCTATTCATAGAATACTTTCATGTTCTTGAACATTCAACCCATCATTTTGGGTTTTTTTACATGCTTGCATGTTGTGTTGAATGTCCTGAGAATCACTAAACATTTTTTGTAAGGACCTGGGTTTTCTTTCCATCAAGAGCAAAGAAAAATCTGGATGAAGAGCAGTTGTGTAATGGAGAATGGCAGCAGCTTCATGGGGTTGAATTTCTTTGGACAAATTATAATAAATGCTAGATAACTTTCTACTGAATATATAAATAGATTCATTGCTACATCTTTTCAAGGTGTAAAACTCGGTGAGTTGCAGATCTAAGGATTTCCCCTTGCCCAAAAATTAAAAAAAAAACCTTCTTCAATTCCACTCATGAGCTGATGGTTTCTGGGTGTAAGTGTTTGAACCAATGTTTGGTGTATTCTTTCAAGGACTGAGAGAAAAAACTTATACATATATCGTCATGGTCAATCTCGAATAAATCTATAAAATGCTCAAACCCTTGAATGTGCTTTTCAACAGATATTATACTCGATTCTCCGTCGAACAAAGGTAGGAACTCATAGTAATTTGGAGGGAAATCATGAAGGGTTTGGGGTAGATTTAAGGGTATATATCTATGTCAGGCCTTAGGGGGTGTTGGGCCAAGAACAGTGGGAGAGACATTGGTCTAAGTCTCATGGGATTCGTCAACTTGGTCATTGTCATTGCGTGGCCTAGGTGAAACCTTTTTATCAGAACTAGTGAGAAGGCGAGGGTATGCATGTGCAACGTATAGAGGAGGAAATATAATTTTAAGTCTTTCATGGTCATTATTAAGATACAATAGGTAAAAGAAAGTTAGTTTGGAATTTTCAAGGAAGGAGCAGATGCAACTTAAAATGAAAAGTAAAATGCTTTGTAAGAGGTCCCATTTTGAGTACCTGTTTTCCCTCATGATGCCCTTCCTTGCCCCTGTCAAGGGGTTTCATCTTTCAGTGAAGTTTCAGTCTCGCACTTGAAGTATTCAGAGCATGGTCGCCTCTTGAAAATTCAAGATTATTTTATCAGTGGAGTTGCCTTCAAACTGAAGTGGAGTCACTAGAGAAAGAATATAGCCAATGTGTGCCTAAGTGTTTGCCGCTCTCAGACCCTAGAAATCAACCATGTCGTTCTTCCTAGGGAAAATTTTTAAATTTCATCCCCGGCAACGATGCCAAAATGTTAGCACTCTATAAATTCTATCCAGCTGAATAGACAGACAACAGAGGTAACTATTTCAACCAGCTTTAGAGCTGAGGCACTAGCCTACTCAACTCAGAGAGGGATCTCTCGTGTCACTTGATACATCTATGGAAATCGGTGGCTAGAATTGGTTTTGGTTTGGGGTTTTAATAAAGTTGTTGAAGAGATGAAGATGACCTTTGGGATATGGGGTCAAGAATGTAGGATGCACTTCCAAATCTTGAAAACAATCTAGAGGAAAAGGCTAAATGAGGAAGTGATTTCTGAGTTTATGCTTGAAAATTTTAGATGGTATCAGAAGAAAAGAAACACACAACAATTATCAGAGCATTATAGTAATGAATTCTGAAATGGTTTAGAAGAGATGAACATAGTCTAAATCGTCAAGCCGGGAGTATCGAATAATGAATTCTGGACTTTTAATTTCTCAATTTACACAGAAGAAAGCAAAATGAAAATACAGAATAACAAGAATCACATACTATGAGAGAAAACGAGACTCATAACACCACCGATTAGAATCTTTTCATAAAAAGTCCCAAAATCTACCTCTACACCCATGTATTCAATCTAGCCCCAAAGATTTATAAAGTTTTCCTGCACAGAGGGCAGGCTCCTATTTTCTCCATCCTTCTATACTCGTGAGGCCAAGCATATATAGAGGAATTTCATATGGAATTTAAAACATTCTGACTTCCTCATAATTCTAAAAACAGCTGCGAGTTACAAAAAGGAAGAACAATTGTATTATTTAAAGCGGTTGTTAGTAATTGGTATGTCATATTAGGACTCCCTTCTCTTAAACCGACATATGTCCAAAACTATCTGAAATACACCAAAATTTTACCTGAGGATTCACCTCATCTTGGCGATTTCCTCCTCCAGGGTACTCCACCAATCAGAATTTTCCCCGATGTTCTCTATCATCACGGTTTTGGCCTTTGATTTCCTCCTTTTTCTCCTCTTCTTCTTTGCGGCTGGGTGGTAGGTGTTGTCTGTATGTTCATTTATGACAAGATCCCTTATAAGGAGGATTAATATTACTCCCAAATTTGTCTCAGTTTCAGGTTTGGTATGAAATTTAGTCGCCTGCATCTGCAAGAACCATCTTTCATCCTTACTTATTGACATGCCTAGTACCTTAGCTGATAACCCAATTGTGCCAGACGTCGTTTGAAGGATATTATCCATGCTTTCGGAACTTTGTAGAGACCTTGATTTTTCCACCCTTTGGGTTTACAGAATTCAAGAGCACAGGTCGAGCTTGGTTTTCTTATGCATGAGATGACAATTTCCCAGAATAGGATAAAATGATTCATATCTGAGATTTTGATGTTCTATGTACTTTGCTCATGAATTACTGTCACAGTACCTTGGTGTGCCATGCTTCATCAATCCACTTTGAATGATGAGCCTCAAGTTAGTTATGCACCGACGTCCTTTTGGTACGTCATCCGGGAAAGTACTTGGACCGGTGATGTGAGGTGATCTGACCAACCGCCATCTTCCCCACGAGCTATTGACATGACATTTTGAAACATGTGACATCAGGGCCATAGAAAAATTGTTTTTGGGAAATCCACCATCTCCCCCGATGCGTGTGTAAGAGTGCCACGCATTCCCCATCGAAACCAGAGTAGTTTTCCCCAGTCTACCTTCGCGATGTTAAGTTTCGTGCTATTTGTTTGTCCAATATAGGCTTTGACTGTAGATTTGAAATTCTTCAAGATCGACGACCCACTAATCTACTCCCTTCCCACTTCCTCTATATTCGTTCACATGCTGTGACATATAGCTGAGCACCCTGAACTATCGCGCCTCTACTGTGGTATTGCCTCTCACTAAACTTCAGAAGATTTTAGATCCCGATAAAAATTGTTAGGGTGATAACAGAGCCTATAAGTCAGTTCTCTCTTTGTGTTATAAGTTGTTTTCCTTAGCATTTTTTCATCCTCAACCAAGAAGAGCCTCGTTTACATCCTTGACAATTTTGCACCCTATACCCAGGAGGGAACATTCCCCCGAGTGTCCATCTCCCGCATGCATCGCCTTGCATTGAGCATAGGTATGTTCCACTGCTAGAACTATTTTTTCTTATTTGTGAAACTCGTTTCCTCCTCTGTATCATAGCATTCATTTGTCTATGAAAAAAAGAAAAGATGGGTAGGAAGGGAGTATTATATTATATTGGCAACAATTGCGTCTCCTTTGAATAGAGCACAAATTTATTGAGTCCATTTCTCATCATAATTTTGGGTTTAGCATAGCCTTAGGAAGATAAGCCTGTTACAGAGATTTTCTCTACCGACTGGTTACTCTTCCAGTACCCAGGGAGAATTTCATTGATGCCTCCTGCATCTCATGGTTTCATCATTGAGTATATGTTGTCAGAGTCTTCCATATGTCTCATTCTCTTGTTAAAAGAAAGTCTATCAACCTATGTCAGCCATTCCTCATAACTCTTTACTTTGCATGTCGTCCATACCCTCAGTTTGTCTCAGAATCACATGATATTGTAGTCCTATTTGTTATCACTCCAAGAAACCCTTTGTGGTTGTAGACCAAAGGTGCTTCATAACTTAAGAAATGGATGTTTTTGTATTTGTAAAGGTGGATCAATGGGATAACTCAATTCAGCTAATAGCATTCAGACATCAAAAAGGTAAACAAATAGACAGTGCTCTCCAAGATTGGTTAAACAAAAAAATAGCTTTCAGTGGATGAAGAAAAGATTGTTCATAAACCAGTACAAAGTAGGGTCCAATAAACAACTTAAGAAACTAATTATCATGTCATGAACCAAACAATAGGATAACAACTATTCAAGGTTTGACAACAAGATAACAGTGAAGAAGAAATATGAAAAACTGATACCAAAATGGAAAGGAACCTGTGATATGTTATTAGCAATGAAAGTTTGAGTACAAAAGTGTATTACAGTATTCAGAATCCAACCCCCCTTTCCTATCAAAAACAATGTTTAAATAATAAAAACAACACTCAAACTGTTTTGATTTTGCTGGCAGTACAATCCCACAAAATCATACAAAATAAACAAGGTAGCAAATAGAATGAGGAAATGATATCAAATCCTTTAATTCTAGAAATATATAGTTATCTGTGTAACTGAAATCCTCTTTCAAAGGCTGCCACATTGATGCTCTGCCTCAAATATTTGACACAGATATGAAATTATCTCTACAATAAAGCCTAAGAATCTGGATTCTCATCAACGAACTGCTACCTAGTTGTCGATTATTCCTAGAAGATTAGTATACTCTTCCTTTTGGCTGCCATCTGTTCATTTTCTGCCTTGATATCTGCACTAGCCTGCCAACAAATCCTGAATTTGCTCATTGGATTTCTTGAAGATAACCTTTTGACCCAAAAGATCCTCTGCTATTGAGTACTCTTCAGATTAAAGGTTTTCCTCTTAGAATGTTGAAGCTGCCAATTTGCTGTGAATTTGATGATGCCACCTGCACTTTCTTCCTTGGAGATGAAGATTCCTCAAATTGTTGAGTTGGCTCATACCCAGTTGACTGGTAATATGAAGCCTACTCCATTTCTTCTTCTTCTGAATTAGTAATATTTATGTAGACTTGCTTTGACTGGTCATCATCGTCCCTTACATGACATGGTTTTTTCCCACATTTTTTTGTGCTTCAGATCTTCGAGCTCAGGTCTCCCTTGGCTCTGTGGTGGCAACGATCTTTGTTTTCTCTTGTAATGGTCGAGACAGTTGTTTGGTCATTGGAATTGGGGCAGAGGAAGTAGACCCCACAACCTCCTTTTATTTTACGGATCCAGAGTATACAAAGGGGTGAGCCCTGGATCTGGCTTACGAGAAAGAACCCTTCCAACAACAAATGCGTCCCATTTCTAGTCACGCTCTTGGAGTTTACTCATTAAAAGGATTTTGATGAGTCAATGGTGATACATCATTGTCTGAGATTTGGTGCACTTGAGATCTAACACTACCATAGTGGTATAGACAGGTATTTCAGTTGTAGCAACACCAAGGGCAGCAAGGCAGCGTCCATATTCCTGAACATCAAAAAACAACTGCCTAGTGAGAATTAAACACCTTCTTGCATGTGTTACAGTGATGTATATATTTTCCCACATCAAAATTATTCTTCGGCCTCCTCCTCCTTTTCTTTTTCTGCACGATTCTCGCTTCTTCCTCAGAGCTCGAGTCTTCAATACTCCCTTGAGATTCCAGGTTCGAAAACAGCGGAGGCTTGGAATCATACACAGACTCCTCAGTGGATTCTCTTTCACCGTTAACCCTGCCTGCAAGCATGAACAACAAATTCGTAGTATCTCTATCATCGGCTGCCACTTCTTTACCGTGCCTTTGCCTCTGCCTCTGCCTCTTCAACTCCCTGGAGCTTCTGTTTCTCGTGACAGACCAGCTCCCAAACCGATGAGTCACCAACCCATGCAGATCTTGTCGGTGTCAGAGATATTGCCATCTGATGAATCTGTGCCAGCACCTCCCAGGGTCCTTTGAGTACCCTGCCATATACGTTGTAATGAAGATTCTGTCTTTCTTGCCACTGTCACAGGTTCCCATGCTAACTCATTATACTGTGTGGTAATTATCCTAGCTGTGGACTGGAGAAGTTCATTTCTTGTCTTTTCTGTCAAATATATGGTAAGCTCTCCCTCAAGGAATGCCTTCAAAGGTTGAAGCACGCCAGAGACATATGGTGAATGGAAAACTAGAAGCGGCTTGTTTGTCATTCTATATGTAGTAGTGATTCCCTTAAGTTGCCTCAAAACCTCAATGAACTTTTCCACTACTGCTTCAATCATGACATCCATTATTATAGGCACAAAATTTAATAATGCTTGTGAGATATGGAGAATGCTTTGTTTTACTAGAGGAAGAACTTCTTTCACAAGGAGGTCTACATCACGTCTCACAAAAATGAAATCCTCTGGAGTCTGGAGTTGCAACGAGAGCCCATTTACCACCAATGTTGGAACTTGGACCTCCCCTTTTATGAGTAGAAAGCCCTGTTGATAGCCATGTTGAGTACCTTGAAAGTAACAAAATCTATGGAATATAACCGATAGCCCACAAGAGTTGCAGGAGCAAGCAGTTCACAAAGGATATGAGAAGAACTTCCAGCATCGTAGTCTTGACCAGTTATGCTAACCACCAGTTTTGGAGGAATGGTAACTTCCTCGAACTCTTGGTCAACAGCCCGCCTTTCTTTAAAACGCTTTCACCAGCGCACAATCCTATTTCACCAACGCACAATCCTGTGGAAAACTCCCTTTAGCTGTTGGAAGTTATTACTTTCACCAGCACACAACTTTGCGACAAAGCTTCTTTGGATGTTTGAAAGTTATCACTTTCAGCAGCACACGGACCTATAAGATATTCTCCTTAGCTGCCGAAATTCACCACTTTCACTAGCTAACATTCATATTTTAAATACATGTTAGCTGTTGAAAGTATTTTATGAAAATTTTAAAGAGAAGACCTTTATGGGTCATCTTATTTCTAAAACAAAAATCAAAACCTAAATTTTGCAGCTAGAAAAAATCAAAACCAATTTGAGAAAACTACTAATAGCCATGCTATCCACCACAAAATGCGACCATAGGGACGAGTTCATTTTGGGAGATAACATTTGGCTCCAACTGGGATGGGCATCTCCCTGTGAGGTGACCAAGAACCTAGCTAGAATCAGTAGCCTTTAGCATTGGGCATGGAATCATCAAGCCTTTAACACTGATCCATCAAGCCTTTAGCACTGATCCCTCTGCAAACCTGTAGCTTTCATGCAACCTACTCTACTTATTCATGAACTGAACAAAAATGAAAAAGATCTAACTGCTCGTATGAAGAGCTTATTTTTCTATCTACTCCTACATGTATCCAATAGAAGTATATTGATCAAGTAACAACATACTTCCAATGCATCCATGCCAGAAAGTGATTTACAGGCATCATGCTAAATCTTGACCCAAACAATAATGAATACCATATCTTGCAGAAGAAAGGTTTGAGCAGATGATACAGATAATCTTCTTCTGACATAAATATCTTAACATTGATGCTGCTGATAGAATCCAAAAAGTCTTCAATAGGGTCTTCAAAATTATGAAAGGATACCTCTTTGAATTGTTGCTCCAGCTGTAAATTGAAGAGATACTGAAAACTACCTTTACTAATCACATTGTTGAATGCAGGTTGCTCGAGATATGTTAGAGAAACATATACAATAGACTATTGATCTAGACTGTTCAGTTCCTCGCCACCATCACTCTCTTCATAAGTGATGCAATTTTCCTTTGTCTGCAAGTCTGAAAAATGTGGGCTACTCATAACATGTGTTGCATATTCAACACATTCTTGATCATGATTCTCGTTTTCTAGATGAAGATTAAACAGTCCCTGCAAATCTGACAATGGTAGGTTGTCCTCGTCATCTTCTACAGATCTGAGATTGTCACTTGTTGTCTTGTTAATTTTCTCAACATTTTTCAAGTTTTCAAAGGAAACAATCTCATCTTCAAGACAACATGAGTCAGTAGATGCATTTGATCCAATAACAAAAGCATCACTATGGTTATCATGATGTGGATTACTAATCTCCTGATCATAATGGATAGTATTCACTTCAGCAACATACTCTTCATGAAGATCATTAACCACAACAAACATACATTTCTGATCATCTCTTTGGTGGACAGTTGAAATTTCAGAAGTAACCAAACCTTCATCAACCTCAAAGGAAAAATGATTCTTATGATGGATAACTAAAGAAACTAATTCTTCAGATTGATGAAAATAAAAAATACTATTAATAGGAGAATCTTCAGCTCCTTTATCATCCATTCGTGGTTCATATTGATGAGAAGGCATGGTATCATGAAGATCATTAGAAAGGTGATGGAGAGATCCTTTCCTCTTTACATCTTCAGCCTTGTTACAACAATTATCAAATAAAAACTCATCTGGAAAGAATTTTTTGCAGCGTTGATTGAATGCTTTGTGAAAGTCTTTCAAAGACAAAATACTTGAAGAGGGTAAAGAGAAATACCACTTACGTGCATCACCATACAGTGAGTACATAAACATCTTCATACGAACATCTTCATGCTGCATATTTAATAGCTCCATGCATTCATGAAACTTGAGGAGGTGTTTTGCAGGATTATCATCTCTCTCCTCTCGGAAGACAGGTAGAAAATCTCCCCATTCTGACATATCAGGTACTGGATGTGGGAAACCAGGGACTGAAGAGAAGTCGAGAGGTGCAAACCTCCGAGCCAAAAGAGAAGCAAATGATTTTGACATCTAAATATTGTGGATTCGCCACCGAATTCGTCCTTCATGGAGTTGCCAAATAGATGATTACAACCGATGTAGTGTCCAACCTTTGTCTATCATCAAAGATTGGATCTATGTCGTCTCCCAAGGAAGCTAAGCTTCGATCTCCTCTCCCCGGAAACGGCGCCAATTTGTTATCACTCCAAGAAACCCTTTGTGCTTGTAGACCAAAGGTGCTTGGTAACTTAAGAAATGGATGCTTTTGTATTTGTAAAGGTAGATCAATGGGATAACTCAATTCGGCTAATAGCATTCAGATATAAAAAAGGTAAACAAATAGACAGTGCTCTCCAAGATTGGTTAAACAAAAAAATAGCTTTCAGTGGATGAAGAAAAGATTGTTCATAAACCAGTACAAAGTAGGGTCCAATAAACAACTTAAGAAACTAATTATCATGTCATGAACCAAACAATAGGATAACAACTATTCAAGGTTTGACAACAAGATAACAGTGAAGAAGAAATATGAAAAACTGATACCAAAATGGAAAGGAACCTGTGATCTGTTATTAGCAATGAAAGTCTGAGTACAAAAGTGTATTACAGTATCCAAAATCCAACCCCCCTTTCCTATCAAAAACAATGTTTAAATAATAAAAACAACACTCAAACTATTTTGATTTTGCTGGCAGTACAATCCCACAAAATCATACAAAATAAACAAGGTAGCAAATAGAATGAGGAAAGGATATCAAATCCTTTAATTCTAGAAATATATGGTTATCTGTGTAACTGAAATCCTCTTCCGAAGGATGCCACATTGATGCTCTGCCTCAAATCTTTGACACAGATATGAAATTATCTCTACAATAAAGCCTAGGAATCTAGATTCTCATCAACGAACTACTACCTAGTTGTCGATTATGCCTAGAAGATTAGTATACTCTTCCTTTTGGATGCCATCTGTTCATTTTCTGCCTTGATATCTGCACTAGCCTGCCAACAAATCCTGAATTTTCTCATTGGATTTCTTGAAGATAACCTTTTGACCCAAAAGATCCTCTGTTATTGAGTACTCTTCAGATTAAAGGTTTTCCTCTTAGAATGTTGAAGCTGCCAATTTGCTGTGAATTTGATGATGCCACCTCCACTTTCTTCCTTGGAGATGACGATTCCTCAAACTGCTGAGTTGGCTCATACCCAGTTGACTGGTAATATGAAGCCTACTCCATTTCTTCTTTTTCTGAATTAGTAATATTTATGTAGACTTGATTTGACTGGTCATCATCGTCCCTTACATGACATGGTGTTTTCCCACATTTTTTTGTGCCTCAGATCTTCGAGCTCAGGTCTCCCTTGGCTCTGTGGTGGCAACGATCTTTGTTTTCTCTTGCAACGGTCGAGAAGGTTGTTTGGTCATTGGAATTGGGGTAGAGGAAGTAGACCCCACAAGCTCCTTTTATTTTATGGATCCAGAGTATACAAAGGGGTGAGCCCTGGATCTAGCTTACGAGAAAGAACCCTTCCAACAACAAATGCGTCCCATTTCTAGTCACGCTCTTGGAGTTTACTCATCAAAAGGATTTTGATGAGTCGATGGCGATACATCATTATCTGATATTTGGTGCACTTGAGAGATAACACTGCCATAGTGGTATAGACAGGGATTTCAGTTGCAGCAACACCAAGGGCAGCAAGGTGGCGTCCATATTCCTGAACATCAAAAAACAACTGCCTAGTGAGAATTAAACACCTTCTTGCATGTGTTACAACGATGTATATATTTTCCCACATAAAACTTATTCTTCGGCCTCCTCCTCCTTTTATTTTTCTGCACGATTCTCGCTTCTTCCTCAGAGCCTGAGTCTTCAATACTCCCCTGAGATTCCAGGTTCGAAAACAACGGAGGCTTGGAATCGTAAACAGACTCCTCAGTAGATTCTCTTTCACCGTTAACCCTGCCTGCAATCATGAACAACAAATTCGCAGTATCTCTATCATCGGCTGCCACTTGTTTATCGTTCCTTTGCCTCTACCTCTGCCTCTTCGGCTCCCTGGAGCTTCTATTTCTCGTGACAGACTAGCTCCCAAACTGATGAGTCACCAACCCATGCAGATCTTGTCGGTGTCAGAGATATTTCCATCTGATGAATCTGTACCAGCACCTCCCAGGGTCCTTTGAGTACCCTGCCTTATATGTTGTAATGAATATTCTATCTTTCTTGCCACTGTCACAAGTTCCCATGCTAACTCATTATACCATGTGGTAATTATCTCAGCTGTGGACTGGAGAAGTTCATTTCTTGTCTTTTCTGTCAAAATATGGTACGCTCTCCCTCAAGGAATGCCTTCAAAGGTTGAAGCACGCCAGAGACATATGGTGAATGGAAAACTAGAAGCGTCTTGTTTTTCATTCTATATGTAGCAGTGATTCCCTTAAGTTGCCTCAAAACCTCAACGGACTTTTCCACTACTGCTTCAATCATGACATCCATTATTATAGGCACATAATTTAATAATGCTTGTGAGATATGGAGAATGCTTTGTTTTACTAGAGAAAGAACTTCATTTGGACTAGACATAAGCAAATTCATTACATGCTCCAGGTAAGGATCATTAACTTCTTTCCCAAGGAGGTCTACATCACGTCTCACAAAAATGAAATCCTCTGGAGTCTAGAGTTGCAACGAGAGCCCATTTACCACCAATGTTGGAACTTGGACCTCCCCTTTTATGAGTAGAAAGCCCTGTTGATAGCCATGTTGAGTACCTTGAAAGTAACAAAATCTATGGAAGATAACCGATAGCCCACAAGAGTTACAGGAGCAAGCAGTTCACAAAGGATATGAGAAGAACTTCCAGCATCGTAGTCTTGACCAGTTATGCTAACCATCAGTTTTGGAGGAATGGGAACTTCCTCAAACTCTTGGTCAACAACCCGCCTTTCTTTAAAATGCTTTCACCAGTGCACAATCCTGTTTCACCAGCGCACAATCCTGTGGAAAACTCCCTTTAGCTGTTGGAAGTTATTACTTTCACCAGCGCACAACTTTGCAACAAAGCTTCTTTGGATGTTTGAAAGTCATCACTTTCAGCAGCGCACGGACCTATAAGATATGCTCCTTAGCTGTTGAAAGTTGCCACTTTCACTAGCTAACATTCATCTTTTAAACACACGTTAGCTGTTGAAAGTATTTTATGAAAATTTTAAAGAGAAGACCTTTATGGGTCATCTTATTTCTAAAACAAAAATCAAAACCTAAATTTTGCAGCTAGAAAAACTCAAAACCAATTTGAGAAAACTACTAATAAGCATGCTATCCACCACAAAATGTGACCATAGGGACGGGTTCATTTTGGGAGCTAACACTATCATGCACCCTGGTCCTACTTTCATCATTGGTAGGTAATCCTAAACCCAACAGTCGACATTTCATCATTGGTCGTTGACTGGGTGGTTTCCCTTGTGTTCAACGATAAGACATCTATTCACACATTGGGTTTCATACAGTTTCTTGGATGCCATTAGACTTATTGGTGTTTTTCTCTCCTTTGTCAGTATTTTTCCTTATTAGATGCTATTCAGAGGGTATTTTTTGTGTACCTCTTGCACTTGGCACACGCAAAAGACACACAGGATCGTTGGTTCTTGAACATGTTCTTCATATGATTTTCTCCAAATCATGAAGCTCTTGCTTTGTACATTGTGATGAATGATGAGAGATTCCTTAATGCTATCATTTTGGCGGGTCTCCTTTGATCGAATTCAACTCATCTATTATGGAAACGAGACCTAGAGTATTTTGAGTACCTTGAGGCTTGCAGTCATTAGTGGTAGGTTCTCTCGCCATCAAAAATTGGGAATACATCAATGTCTCCTGATCGATGGATTATTCAAGTGTTTGACCCCAAATCCTTTATTCACACTTGTAATAATGCACTTGGTGCCTTGATACCTACTTTCATTATTGGTAGGTTGTCTCACATTTGTTAACAGTATACCTCAATGACTGGTAATCAAACGATGTCTCATTTTGTTTGACCTCAACTCCTTAATTCACATGATGTAGACTTGCACCTTTGGTGCATTGTGTAGAAGACACCAGTATGTGGTTGCATCTTTCCTGAGTTGTTGCTTCCTTTTCATTGGACAAATACCTACATGACTTCAGTGATCATGGGAGATTAGATTGTACTCCATTGTATACAAATATATTCATATTTATTTTGATATTGGTTCTATTGGGCCTTGTTCATGACTCTGACAACCTATGGCATGTAACCACATTTGTATTTTCCTATTCATGGCCAAAAACAGTTGTTTGGTATATTTTCACATGGATTTGCAAAGTAATTCAAATTGGTAGCCATGTATACAAAGTCAATGCATAATATAATGAGCAACTAGTTCTTCCAGTTGGTTCCCCATCACTCCACTTATGGGTTTTTATAATGTATTTCATCCATCACAAATACTCCTCTAACCTCACATATTAGGAGGCATCTGTTATAGAAATATTTGCCTCACCCTATGAAATTTTTCACAGAGGGCCTTTTTCCATTTCCCTATGCATAAATTTTCATCCCTTTTTGCAAATCCCAAAGCTAAAAAATACATTTTTTCCACATGTACGCACCTTGCCTACTATACAACATACGTACACGCGGGCTGCACCACTATAGCCCACGTACATCAGGATTTGTGCCAAAAAATGACAAAGGTGTCGATTTTCCATGTCACGACAGGAGATCTATGATCCTTGTACTTCCATATACTGGAAACGTTCCGACTTAGCCCTTCAGTTCCATTTGAAGGCTATAAATGGGCCAATTCTGAGCTATGGAAAGGAAGAGAAAGAATTCAACTTTGAGAGCAAATTTACTATGGAGAAATTATTCACTTCATATTGAGTCTCCCTTTGTCCTTTAAGTTTGAACACAGTTTTCATCCCCCAAGCTCTTCCCTTATTGATTGAGAACTTTATTGTCTCTCTTCTATGAGCTTGCCTTTGATGGAGGATTGAAGTGGTGGAGGTCGAGCTAGAAGGAACTTGGTTTCTCGATTCCGAACCGCGCTGACACGAAAGTCTGTAAATTTTTCACTTTTTTTGATCATATATTAATAGAAATACTCTTTTTCATTCCACTTGATATGTTGCAAATATTTGAATTATTATTCCATGGGCGTATTTGTTGTGTATATTAATGGATTATTCTATTGAATGTGCTAACATCATATATTATCACCATATGCTTGCTTTTCTTGGTTGTTGAGGACTAGTTGCAAGTATATTTCTTTGGGTCAAGTGCTCAATGGTGGACTTCATCGAACGTCTGAACAAGGTAGGCCTTTTATCTTATCTTGGTAGCATATTTATTTATATAGCATACTTGAGAATAGAGTTGATTTCTGCAATCATTTCCATCTGTTGTGTTTTACCCTATCCATAGAGAGATTTTCCTCATAACACATTTGAGGTTACAAAAGAAAACATTCATGAATGTCTAAAAGAAAAAAAATAGACAAAGAATGATATTTCCAAAAACATTTCCAGACCTTGTGAAGAAGCAAAATAAAATAGCAATCGACATGGCTTAGGATATCAAAAAGACATCAAATTTCATATTCCTAACTATTCCAAATCAATTTAGTTTGTGAGTGTTGGTTTTCTTGCCAACTTTAAGAGTATTGTTGATACAAAAATTCCTGTCAACATTAGCCATGATATCATTTAGATAACTCTACCATGGCATATCAGCTCCTATACTTTACATATCATATGATATGTGCTCGCAAAGATGGTACATCATGCTTCATATTTTTAGTTGTTGTGCTATTATTTCATGTGTGAGTTTATTCTCTAGAAGTGGTGTGATGGTTTCCATCATTTTCGTCAAATTAATAAACATTGGTTATATGGGGCGATAGATGTGGGGGGGATAATTTGTGATCCCAAAGGAAATCCCTTTTTTTATTTTTATTGGGTTCTAGGAAATGTTAAAAATAACTCAACTGAAGCTTATGCCCTGTGGAAAGGTATTAGGATAGCACAGGATTATGGTTTTCAAAAGATCGTCATTCTACGGGACTTTGTGATCCTGATCAGGGCCTCATTAATCAATTAGATCCTAATTCTAAGTCCCTTCTGATAGAGATATCTCGTGTTCTAAGTCGTCTTTCTGTATTTTATGAGTTCAATGTCTTCCATATTTTGCATGAGCATAACAACACTACAGACAAATTGGAAAAACATGGATCAACCTTGGTGGAATATGAAATTGTGGTTAATGGGGAAAGTGACTTTCTTCATATACTCTAGTCCATGGTTTCTCCCTTGATGTGTTGTTTTGATGTTAATTCAGAGTAGGTTGATGAGAATCTTCGGTGGTCTATGATCGATGTGAAATTTTATCCCTTAGCAAGCCAGTCTCTTTCTGATCTCCGGGTTCACTTATTACAATTTATCTTTTGAAGTTTGGTTTAAGGTGTTGTGTTCGAGTCATGTTGTTCCTTCCTCGCATGTTGGGTTAACTATTATATGGTATAATACTAGTGTTGTATTTATCCTTTTGGGTGGTTTCCTTTGGATTTTTGACTTGATATGGGAAGAAGAGGTCACAAGTGGTGGTCGGTGTCATAGTCTCAATTTATTTCCTTCCCCAATCTCATCCCCTTCATGGTATGAATGCTATTCTCTTTTCCATTCTAGGGTAATTTCCTTTGTTATTTCTCTCTCTGGAGAGTCTCAATTTCTGAGTTTTAGTACTGATGACATTTCCCCTTGTCTAAATTAATCTTCTACTTTTTGGAGTTTGGGACTGAGGACTGGGTTTTTTTTTTCAATCCCTCTTTTTTGTCAAATATTTGTGCAAGGTGGTAGCTCCTAATAAGCAGGTCAATCCTTCTCCTAGGTACATATTCTCTTCTAATTGGAGTGTGAACTCTATGCAAATAAATCTTCTTTATGGGGGTAATTATCTTAAATCTGGGGAATTTGTAGCACAACCTGGTCTATCATTTTCTAATAGTGGGTTTGCACATTGAGAGGTTCGACCTGGTTTTTTTTCTAGACCTACTCTTATTCACACATATGAGTTGGGAAATAGAAGTGGGAACATGGGAATTTTGTGGTCTACCTATATCAATTTTCCCTCTGGTCAATTCTCCCATAACAACATCTGTTCAATATTTTTGTGGCCTAGTTGCATTGGCAACTGGGGTTTTATGTTTGGTCTTGATATGGAGCCTTCCTAGAGAGGGCTCAAACAAATTTTTCGTCATCATGAGGAAATTTTATAGGAAAATCACTCTTCCCTTCAACAATCAATGGTTAAGGTTGGAAATTTAGAACATTCCTTCACTCAGATAATTGAGAGCCTTGAAAAATAATGTTAATTTTTGAGAAGTTTGGTTATGCCCCAACCTTTACAGTATTTATCCATCAACCAGGTTTCAACAACACCTCACCGTGGAAATCCAGAGCATGGGAAAGGGGATCTTGAAGTTGCACCCATGGAGGTAGAAGAATATTCTCCATAATAAATTGGACTACAAGGGGTTCATGATAATGTCTCATATGTTAGTTGATGCATTAATTTATTTATTTTCTCGGGAAGTTTGTTAAGAAATATTGTAGTTAGATCATGTGGATGTTCCCTAGAATTACATATATGTTATATAGGCTAGTAGGAGAGATAGTCCTCTTGGCTCTCTGCCAAAACTTTGTATCAAACCCTTTGTATTTTGATGTCCGTTATGGCGTATCTGATTATATATAATATAAATGTTCAGTCTCTTTAAAAACAACATTGGTTGTGTATTATAACACTTCTTAACACTAATAATTGTATTTATATTTTGTCTCATTTTACCATGGGGGGACATATTGTCCTTAGATAAATGTTTTCTTTACTTGGGAATAATTATACTACTAGTGATATGATTGAGTAACATGTCCATATTCTAACCACATCTAAGACTTTCCATCCTTTCCATTTCACTACCATCCCATTCATAAAAAGAAAAATACTATCCGTATGTATGTTTGGCTCATCAAATGTCATACAACAAGGTTTGAATGAAGAAAAATGTAATCCAAAGTCAAATAAAGCCAAAAAGGCTAGAGCCAAAGATAAATAATGTTAAAAAATGAAAACAAATAAGGCTAGAGTTATGTCACCTCATTAAAATGGCTCGTCCCCAGGGTCCTATGCTAAAATGCATATTTAAAGAAAAAGGGCTAAGAAAAATCAAAGAAAATATAAAAGGGGATAAGAAAAAGGCGTTGAGGTGGTAACTCTAATAAAATATCCTATGAAAGGTTTACAAGTACAAAAAATGAATATTCCTAGCCCAAAAAGGCTAGTTGGACCAATAAAATGCCTTTTACATCATTAAAAATGACTTTAAGGGTCAAAACATAAAGTTTTTCATGTACTGATTTGGAAAATTTGTATATATATAGGAGACAAAGGGTACAGTTATAATGAAAGGGCACAATGTAGGCTTCTAGCCTACATACAAATATAACACTAGAAATGCATAATTCAATATCTAGGACTTAATAAGGGGTTTTATACTTAACGTGTGGCTTTATCTAGGGATTAATAGTACTTGTCTCTTATTACTTGAACCCACATCACTTTTCCTTTAATTAATCTCCAAAAAAAAATTGTTGCAAGTGCCTTGGAGAAGAGAAAGGGATTTTTTAGACCTCAACCTCCATTTGCTTTTGGTAAAGCCATTTTTTCCATGAAGCCAAAATGGGCCCTTTATTATTTTGATCACCTAACCAGATAAAATTGTAGCATAGTGTTTTGATAAATTCCAACACATATCTCAATATTGAGTCAAGCAATATACAATATATTAGTATTACTTCATGTACTTCATTTACTAGTACCAAATGTCCCCCTCTAGAGAGCCAATGATTAAACCATGTATTTAAATTATTCTCCACTTTTGCAATCAACCATTGCCAATAACATTTGTATACAAGTTTGTTTTCAAATAGAAACCCAAATACTTCAATCTGTTATCTAGGTCTGTCAGATGGTAGGGAAATTATTGAGTAAAATAGTCCTTTTCCTACTCAATTATACCCTACAAGGATAACATATATATTTTTAAGGCTTATACCCATACATGTTTCTTTGCAAAATAAATCTAATATACCTTTGAACTTCTCAATTACCCTTCTTGTGCGTGTTTCCCCCTCAAGGGAAACTACTTCCAAGCCACCCTCTCAAGGGTGCATCGATGTTTCCTAGTTGAGCTCTCTTGCCCATATCCTACCCGTTCAAGATTGATCTTCCAATTCTTCCATCCTTACATCAGCCATGATATCATTCAAATGACTCTACCATGGTATATCAGCTCATATGATTTACATCTTAGATTATATGTTCTCTCATAGATGATACTTCATGCTTCATCTTTTCTATTGATGTGCTATGATTTCATGTGTGGGTTTCTTATCTAGAAGTGGTGTGATGGTTTATAATATTGTCATGAAATTAATAAACATTTGTTATTTATTATAATAGTTCTTAACGCTAATAATTTTATTTATATATTGTCTCATTTTACCATGGGGGGACATATTGTCCTTAGATAAATGTTGTCTTGACTTAGGAATAATTGTATTACTAATGATATGGTTGAGCAGTGTGTCCATATATTAACCACATTTAACACTTTCCATCATTTCCCTTTCACTACCATGTTATTCATAAAAAAAAATACTATCATTTATTATGTTTGCCTCATCAAATGTCATCCAGCAAGGTTTAAATGAAGAAAAATGTAAGACGGTCAAATAAAGCCAAAAAGTCTAGAGGAAAAAATAAATAATGTTAAAAAATGAAACAATACTGGCTAGAGCCATTCCACCTCATTAAAAACACCCAGCCCCAAGTTCCTATGCAAAAAATGCATATCTAAAGAAAAAGGACTAAGAAAAAACAAAGAAAATATAAAAGGGGATAATAAAAAGGTGTCGAGGTGGCAACTCTAAAAAAAGCTCCTCCCAAAGTCTTACAAGTACAAAAAATGAATATTCCTAGCCCAAAAAGGCTAGTTGGACCAATAAAAGACCTTTTACATCATTAAAAATGACTTTGAGGGTCAAAACATAAAGTTTCACTTCCTTTTCCATCAATTATTCATTACATTTACCTATATATAACCAGATTACTTAGGAAATACCTTTTTTCCTAGGAAATTGACACATGTAATAGGGGTGAAGTTGTCCCACCACGGTAAACTTTGGAAATTTATAAAATTAACCTATGTTAAGTTGTTTTGTTAGAGGATATTGCTTAATTTTTGTCACCTAATGGCTTGTTTTGAATCTCGTGCACCATGCCTTGAGATCTGTGTCATTACCTCGGTATCCAGGTACTTGAATTGGGATATCTATACCCATATTCAACCATATGTACATACATTGGGATCCATGTAAATTTTCTTGGGATCCATGACAACATAGTGGATTATGACAAGGATTCCCCATCATCACTGAGGTGTCCACATCAACAATTTGTACACTTGTCAGCATATGGAGTATTATATGAGCCGCATAGATTTGTATTACTTGGCACATGTGAAAATCCTTCTAGAAGGGCACATTTTATCTTTCCTCCCTCACATGTGTGGCTTCTATAAGCCTCTAGAAGGGTTTCACCTCGTCTTGACCCATTATCATACATGTGAAGGGTTTGTTGCATGAAAAGAGGAGTTAGCTAGTGGGGTTCTCATGTTTTTTACCCCTTTTTTACCTCACACGTGCTACCAAAAGGTTGATAGCTCAATTAAAGGGAGGATGCATTTCTTCTCTCTCCTATATGGACCACGCGTGTGTATTTAATTGGAGTTTGGATCAATTTGAGGAGGGCACCCTAGATTTTAGGAGTTTGTTGTAACTTCTAGTGGTTTTCTCACATGGATTTCACTCAAGACATTGTATTGGCTCATGGTTTTATCTCAACCCATGGTATTAGCACGTTGTTTCATT
>ML780918.1:5265-18253 GCA_009831015.1 Picea engelmannii
GATTCATTACCTAATCATTACCATTAATCAATACATAATCATTACCATAATCATGACATAATCATTACCATAATCATTACATAATCCTTACATAATCATTACCATTAATCATTTTACCTTCCATTATATTATTTCAACAATTAGTTTAACATTTCTACCTTTTAAAACCATGATTATTTAACAATTAATACCATTAACACCATCTTACTTTCACTATTATCACTTTAACAATTATTACATAATACATCAACATTACCTTAACCATTATTGCCTTATAAAATCATAATTTATTAACAATAATTACCGTAAAACCATATCACTTTAACGATTCTATTTTAACAGTTATTGCATAATTACTTCACATTACTTCCACAATTATTGCCTTACAACACCATAATTACTAACCATTATTACCATTAAAACAAATAAAAATAGGGCAGCTGTAATAAAACCACTTACTTTCAGTAGAATAAATCAATGTCAATATTCCATGAAAGGAAAAGCAGAACTATTCTGAAACAATAACATAAACTAGACAGCTGTAATGAAATATCTAATAACTTATGTATGTTAGAAGACAGTTGTAGTAAAAGCAGAACTATTCCAATAAAAACAACATAAACCAACTAGCCTTTTTTTTTTTGGGCGCTGCCTATCAGTCTTAAAAATAAAAGAAAAATATATATAAATAAATCATGTGCTATTGTTTTAACTATCCTCTATCCAGCACTACCAAATCTACGCTAATCATTAGAAATAAGTATGTAATAATAAAAACTACCAACTTAGAATATAGCTGGATATTTGACGTTCTGACAACTCTCTTTACCAGCTGCCATTAACTAATAAAAGGGAGAATTTTAATTTAGATACTGAGTGGTTTCTATGAGATGAAATGACAGCCGAGTGTTGAGCTTTAAAATGAAACAAGATCAACAATTAAATTTGAAACTTGACTATAGGATCAAGTTGACCTCCAGACCAATGACAATTTATCCGGGACAGATTGTTGAAGAAGGGAAAATTGAACCCCTGGAGATCCCTGCAGTATACTCATGAATTGAAGAACAATCGTTTAATGGCAAGGGTGAGATGATAATCGGTAAGACCTGGATCGTTTCATTGGTCCTTCGGATCTAATTTAATAGTGGCAGAGGTAATAGACAGATCCAAAAACAGAACCCTACTGTCAACACGTAATTTCGGATTCGCCCTTTTGAAGTGTCGATTTAAACTGATGCCTATATTCTCTATAACTAATCGTGTAATTTAAGCATTCGCTGCAAAATTAGTCCAGGAAATTGGTTCAACAAATGACGAAGTATGGAGCTGATAATGATTTATTTTTAATGCCAGACCACCGATGGTTGAAAATCTGTCACGAGATACAACAAACACAGTGCAGACAATGATCTAACATGGAAACCCACGGATTTGGACTTAATAACAGAGATGCGATTAGGGGAAACGATCTAGGAAATATGAGATAGAAACAACCCTGGAACTAAATAAGATCCACCACTAAAAAGAAAATTTAAGATTTGGATAGGAAAACCTTGCAAGTTTAGATTGTTCGAGCGAGAGGAATATGGGCAATTTTTCAAGTGGATCCAACTTGTGGAATAGGTGAAAAAAAAAACCAGTTCGAAATTTACTTTACCTAAACAAGCGAAACCGTACCAGTTCGTAATTTATCTATTTAATGACTGGACAATATCAGTTCGAAATTCCTTATCTAAAAATGCTAAAATTGTGCTAGTTCAGAAATTTATCTAATCATGGACAGAGGTGAAGGAAACCAGTTGATTTCAAGAAGCAAGGCGAAGTGCACTACTGGCTGGTGCGATTTGGTAAATTTTATTACAGTTGCAAATCGTCCACCTAAGTTCTAAACGTAATGCAGTCCAGCGGGCAAATTTGATCAATTCAGGTAGGTAAATTTTACATAAAAAGCGTGGCAGTGAGAGTTAGGCAAGGTTTCCATGCATAAACTACGTTACCTAAATCCTAACTGAAGGGTTCATTACAGCCATTACAGAACACACTGTTTAAGCAAAAATGCATTTTAGACTTGCATCTCCACTCAAAATTCAACAATATAGTTAACATTTTTACACAATACCATTATAATTTCCGAAATGATTAATTATGCATTCTACTCTACCAATAACAGAAAGACATACCATTTCCTTAACGCCTGCCTCGACTGATGTCCGCACACGCTCCTTGCCGCTCCCGCTCACCTACCGTCGTGACTACACCGGTACCTCCTAGCCAATCGCTAGGGGTACTCTTCTTCCCCCTTAGCCCCCCGATCCGCAAAGGGGCCACACACTATCTATATGGTAGATGTAGCTTCCTATCTCGCCTCGCAAGGCTGAGCTACCACTCCTATCCGAGCTGGAAAATCCCAACTCCTCACAAGCAATCCGTCAAGTCACAAATCCGCCAGCATAACGTTACGCTCACAACCGATCCCTTTCTTCCTCGTCTCCCTTTTCTTTTATAGAGTTTTGAGACCCACCAACTTTCCTAATTCACATTTTAAATTAAGTTTCAATAAAATATTCTAAATATTCTCCATCGCACAAGTGTCGTCCATCCCCCTCTTTTCTCCAATAAATATTTTCTTTAAATTTATTAATTGTCTCAAATCCCTCACCCACCTAGAGTCGCTCCTAAATTTCCTCCTAGGTGTTCCTAGATCCCCTAACATGTTTTAAATGCTTTCCTAAAATGAAGTTGCTAAATTCAGTTCATTTTAGAAAGTTCTTAATTGCAAATTCCTTACTATGTTGACTTTGCTTTTTACCCTATGTCCCCTTCTTTCCTTTATTATGTTTCATTTATTACTTAGTTTCCCTATTTTTATTATTCCCTTCTTTTTTAAAACCAAAAAGGTAAATGCGCTAATTAATCTTTTCATTTTATTCTTAAATTCATAACTTTTTATACTCCCACACGTTAAATAATTTTATTTATTCTTTACAAATTAAAACCACAGATTTTAATTAAATTATCCCTCTCTTCACCTTACCCCCCTAAATTTAAGAAGACTAAAACCTTTACTTAAGTGGGTTTTAGTTTACATCTTTATTTTTATTTTTATAGGGTCTTTTTCTTAAGGTTAATCGAAATTTTATCTTAGAGAAGTTTTTAGACTTAGGTTTAGATTTTTGAACTGGGCGACAATTGTTTAGGGGAGTCGTTTTAAGAATTTCTTAAGGCGTTAATTTCTTAGGGCCATCTAGGTTTGTTTCTTCCTCAACATCAATGCGACGTGCCCTTCAGGATGCACCACGTGCTCCAAGGGTGCCACTTGCCTCGGTTGTTTCTTTTGCGTGACGTGCCCTTCAGGATGCACCACATGCTCCAAGGGTGCCACTCGCTTCTTGTGTTTCTTTTGTGCGACGTGCCCTTCAAGATGCACCATGTTCTCCAAGGGTTCCACTTGCCAACTTGATTGATTGGTAGACATCTATAACCCCTTGAGTCAACACTCCGCCAGGTGAACTTGTGGGAGACTAAGGGCTCTAAGGAATAAGGCCCCCGCCTTATTGCGTGCCCCTTAGAATCATCGTGAGAGACTGTCGCAGTCTTCCCTCACGACATTGTGGATCCTCTCGAACTAGGTAATTGTTAACCTACAGTTCGAGCCATGGTGGGAGTGGTAGTAGGCTGTGTCAGGGTTGTTGTCCACACCTCTCCCTCAACTTCTTTGGGAATCGTGTGTGGCCCCTTTACTCCATATGCGAGTCTAGTCGGCAAGCTATCGTCAGCCTGCATCATCAACAATCGTGTCATAACATGTCCACATCATATCATCAGATAAATGAAATATCATAGTAAATAAATCAACCCAAATAGCACACTCCCTAACTCAATCCGGAGTCTAAGGGGTTCCACGGATGCCTCTGCATCCTCAAGGTATAAAACCCTGCAAACTAAATAAAACTGAGTCAAAAGCACCTGTCTACGTCAAAGAAGTCAAACATCATGTCGTCTATCATAATGCATCATAATCAAGGATAAATGTTTTAACATCATAAAAGTCCAGATCACTTACGAGCAAGTGTCCTCAAAGAATAAGTCTTCTCAGTGCACCAGAGCGGGATGTTACATACACCCCCTCTTGGTCTAAACTTCATCCCGAAGTTTCTCAGTATAAATGCCGAAATAAAAGTATCACATTATCATAAGTCTATCTATCAAACAAATATGGAAACTGTTGGCGCATATCATATGCGTCCTCTCAGGTCACCGAGTGCGGACTATAACTGTCCAACTAGACCTTGACCCGTTCTACCGTTCGACGTCGTAACTGTCGAACACGATGATCTAAGATGTGGACCGGCTCAGCTGTGAGCACTCCCTCATCTGACACCTGCAAGAATCTCATGTCAATCACGTGTGTAGGATCACTAATATAATGTCTCAAAACAGATACATGAAAAACATCGTGCATACGCCTCAAAGAATTAGGCAAGGCTAGTCGATAGGCCACGGGCCCCTTTCTCTCCACAATCTCGAAAGGTCCCACGAACCTAGGAGAGATTTTAGCTCCCTTTCCAAACTTGATCGAACTCTTATGCAGTTTAATCCACAAGAAGACTCGATCGTCGACCTCGTAACTACGGTCGACTCGGTGTGCATCGACATAACTCTTCTGTCGATCCTGCGCTTCTTTAATCCTTTGTCTTATGGTTTGCATTTTCTCTTCCATTTCTTGGATCGCTTCTAGTCCCACCAGGACCCTATCCTCAAGCTGATCCCAACTCAAGGGAGTCTGACACGGTCACCCATAAATAAACTCAAAAGGCACCATCTTAATGGTGCTCTGGAAACTATTGTTGTAAGTGAACTCTACTAGAGGCAAGAATTCCTCCCAATGCTTTTGTTGGTCCATCACGTACATGCGCAACATGTCTTCCAAGGTTTGGTTCGTTCGTTCGGTCTGTCCGTCAGTCTCTGGGTGATACGCAGTACTAAAATTAATTTGGGTTCCCAAGGCCTCTTGTAAACTCATCCAGAATCATCCAATAAACACCGATCCTTGATCGGATATAATCTTTTTAGGCACTCCATGAAGCCTCACAATCTCACTGATGAAAACTCTCGCTATGTAAGGTTCCTGATACATCGTACGCATAGGAATAAAGTGAGCACTCTTCGTCAGAGTGTCTACTACTAAAAAAATCGAGTCGTGTCTCCTTGCTGTTAGTGGAAATCCAAGAATAAAATCCATCGAAATAACTTCCCATTTCGATTCCGGAATGGCATGTGGTTGAAGTAATACTACCGGGTGTCTATGTTCATCCTTCACCTACTGACACTCTAGACATCTAGCCACAAAGTTGACTATATTGGCCTTCATTCCCTTCAAGAAGAATAAGGGTTTAAGGTCTGCCCTCATCTTCGTGACACTTGGGTGAGCCATGTAAACTGCTCTATGAGCCTCGCTCAGGATCAATATCCTCAACTCATCGTTTGGTGGTATGTAAATTCGACTTCTAAACCTCAATAACCCATCGCTATCAAATGAAAATCCCTCGTATTGTGGTACCATCATTGTGTTTTGTCCGATAAAACCCTCGACCTCCTTGTACCATTCATCATTACGCTGTAAAGTGACAATCTTCTCTCGTAGATTCGTCTGAAGAGGCAACACCGAAAGGATGTGTGGCCTCTGAATCAAATCATCCGCCACTCGGTTCACCGTTCGCTTTATGTAAGAAATCTCAAAGTCATACTCGCTAAGCAATTCCGACCAACGCCGTTGTCGCGTGTTCAGGTCGCTTTGCGTAAAAATGTGTTGTAGTCCACAATGATCAGTCCTTAGTTCAAATTTTCATCCAACAAGGTAGTGTCTCCAAACCTTCAAGGCTTAAACGATGGCTAATAACTCCAAATCATGCGTCGCGTAGTTCTCCTCATGCCTTCTCAATATCCTCGAAATGTAAGAAATCACTCGTCCATCTTGCATCAAGACTCCACCTAAACCTTCCTTGGATGCGTCAGTGCATACCAAGAAGTCTACGTCCATGTCGGGGACCTTTAGTATCGGCGATGTGGTCAACAAATCCTTAAGCCTTTGAAATGCTTCCGCGCATTTCTCGGTCCAAACAAACTTCTTGTTTTTCTTCTGCAATTACATGATCAGATTTTCTATCTTCGAAAATCCCTCGAGAAACCGTCGATAGTATCCTGATAAACCCATAAAAATACGCAGTTCTGTGACATTCGTCGGCACAGGCCATTCCATAATAGCTTTAACCTTTGCTGGATCCACGGTGATGCCTTCGCCGGAGATGACATGTCCTAATTAGTGAATCCTCGATTGATAAAAAGAGCATTTGGACAACTTCCCATACAATTTGTGCTCTCGTAGACACTGTAGTACCAAGCGCAAGTGCTCATCATGCTCCTTCGTCGTTCGAGAGTATATCAAGATATCGTCAATGAATACTTGGATGAACTTGTTCAAGTACTCGCGGAACACCCCGTTCATCAAACTCATGAATACCCCTAGGGCGTTTGTCAGTCCAAATGGTAAAACAATAAATTTGTAATGTCCAAATCTCATCTTAAAGGCGGTCTTAGGGATGTCATCCTCTTTGATCTGTAACTGGTGATACCCTAATCACAAATCGATCTTGGAGAACACCGTCACACCCTTCATTTGATCGAACAGATCATCAATTCTTGGTAAGGGATATTGATTCTTGATCGTAGCCTTGTTCAGTTGACGGTAGTCAATGCGAAGCCTCCTTGATCCGTCCTTCTTTCGTATGAAAATAACTAGTGCACCCCACAGTGACACACTAGGGCGTATCAGTCCCAGGTCCAACAACTCCTTCAGTTGCATTTTCAACTCTTGCAACTCCGGGGTCGACATCCGATAAGTCGTTCTTGCTATCAGTTCGGTCCTTGGTTTTAGTTCTATGGTAAACTCCAGTTCCCTTTCCGGCGACATCCCAGGAAACTCCTCTGGAAATACGTCCACAAACTCCTTCACCACCGGAAGGTGTTCTAGACCTTCTGCTACTCCCTTTTTGTTTAGCACGAGGATCACATAAAGCTTGCACCCCTTGCGCATACTCTTCCGTAACTGTAAGGAAGAGACGAACCTCAGGGATACTCCCTGGTTCTGTCCTACAATCACACGTCTTTGTCCTTCATCATCGACCAATCTCAACCGCTTCGTCTTACAGTTGAGTATCGCCTCATGCGATTCCAACCAATCCATACCAATCACGACATCATAAGATCCTAAGATCGTGACGTACAAGTTGACCATCGTGACAAACTCTCCCAGGTTAAGGGCACAGCCCGTAACCTTTCCTCCAACTTTCTGTTTGGCTCCTGAAGCCATCTCTACAAAGCTAAACTCTTCGTGTTCGACTGCCTTTACCTTAATCCTTTTTAGCGCTGCACCAGAAATGAAACTTTCAATAGAACCTGGGTCTATCAAAATATTAAGGGTCTGGTCAGCGACAGTACCCATCGTCTCGAGCACAGTCGACTGGTGCTCTGCCTGACATTATTCACCGCTGCATGAATACGATGGGCCTTGCCCATATCTCCCACTGTAGTGGGTCTGGCTGATCTGGACGCTCTGGTCCTCTCCACAGGACAGTCACGCTGGTAGTGTGTCTCCCCACATGTCCAACACCCCTTCTTCGGCCCCGTAGTCCTGGTACCCGAAGTAGAAGATGACGGCCCACCGGCCTGGAACCCAGGTCTGTTCTGTTGAACAGGCCTAAACTGTTGCTGCTGCGGGCGACGCTGCTGCTGATGTTGTGGTCCCCGATAAGGTGCCCGTTGCTGAGGCAGCGGTCGTCAGGGTGTAGTGAAAGTGGATCCTCTATGGAAGCCACGATATCCCGACATATGTCTCGCTGGTGTCTGATGCTGCGGTGTACCAAATGAACCCTACCCTATAGGTCTCACTGGATTCCTAGTCTGACCCCCACTGATAAGCTCCTCCTCTACTATGAGGGCCTTTTGGACAGCGTCGTGTAAGGTTTGAGGCATCAAGATCCTAACCTTTGCATGCAGGATGTCGTTAACGCCAAACACGAACCTGTTGGCCTTGAGCTTCTCAGTGTTAAGGAGCGGAGCATACCAGAGCAGCTCCATAAAACGTGCCTCGTACTCGGGCACCGTATGACCTCCCTGTCGTAATGCGTTGAACTCATTGAGCTGACGCTCAATGAATTCCTCTAAAAGGTACCTCTCTCGAAATTGTTCCTCAAATAGTTCCCATGACACGTCTTCAACGGCCATGTTCAACTGTGGCAGGAGTGTCTTCCACCATAGAAGAGCGCTCCCCTTCAGTTGAAAGATAGCCATACGGACCTTCATGTTGGAGGTATAATCGTGAAATGCGGAGCACATCGCCATATTATCCAACCATTCCTCGGTGGCGGCTCCATCCAGGGCACCAAAGAACTCGAGAAATTTAACCTTCTCGAGTTCACGGTGAATGCTACCTGTAACGGCCGATGTGCGCGGCGGAACCTCAGCGGGTGTCGGTGCCCTGGCCTCGTCTCTATCCAATCGGCTAATCAATGCCTCGGACATGCGCTGAAAAGATCTCATCATCCCAACAACATCTCCAACTGCTATATGCTCCTATCCGAGAACATGCTCGCCTCCCTGGGGGTTAGACCCCTCAGGCGTGGTTGCTACTGGAGGCATCACGCCTTCTCCCCTAGCACCTCGTCGTCTACCTCTGCAGCGTCCTCTAACCATGATTTCCTGCACGCACACAATCAACTCGATCAACAACAATATAATAAAATCAAATAATGACAACGAAAGCCGTAGAGAATCCCAAGTCGTGGGTCGAACCGGCTCTGATACCATATGTAACAGCCTCCTCGTTACGACAACTCTTTAACAGGTGCAATTTTTTTTCTTTTTTCTTTTTTTGTTTAAGGTGCGTGCGTGCGTGTTAAAAAAAGGAACAGACACACTTGACTCTACGTCGCCACCCAATGACTAACAAGACGCAACCATTATGATCACAACAAGAAGACAAAGGCGCACAACAAGTAGCTGCAAGCAATAAATGACCAAAGACATAAGGCGCACAACAAGTAACTGAAAACATTAAACGACATACTGGGTTAGGTATCGTACGAACACAGAAGGAAGAATCCATGGTAGTAGATTTTACTATTTCTGCACAGGAAAGCAGGGCGTTTAATCTTAGTTCTCTACTCCGGAGAGAGAGAAGGTCAGATAGGCTCCTGGTTGACTGCTCAGGCATAAACTAGTAATCTCCGTCAGGTGTGTCGCAAGAGTGGAAACCCTGCCTTTAAAGCGCCCAAGACTCTTGATACAGCACTAGATTCTTTACATAGAAATAATCACACATCCAGACTTACATACTAAGGCTACATGGAGGTGTCTACATCCCTCCCGACAAAACTGACCAAGCAATAAAATGATTACGACCTCATACAACACAAATTATATGAACACCACGTCCTCTAGGAAGGCACAAGTAAGAAGGACTCCATCATTGACCATCCAAGTTTAAGGCTTAATGACATAATCACAAACCAACTACTTCATTTAAAATTCATTAATCGATGAGTTATCCAACCTTAAATAATGTAAATTTAAGTAATTGCAATCCCCCAATTACCAAATCTTAATGAATTCAAGTGCTTAGTTTAGGACCTTATATTTATCTGCTATTGATGATAATTAGTTTCATCATCCCTGCCATAAAATATCAACCATTTTTCACTTTACATTGCAAGGACTAATACCATGACCATCACATTACATCTGATAATTTATTTATATCAACTACATTAACCTTACCATAAATGATAACAACATTAACCTTAGCCATTCCATAACCATTAGGATTAAGATTAAACGATTCATTACCTAATCATTACCATTAATCAATACATAATCATTACCATAATCATGACATAATCATTACCATAATCATTACATAATCCTTACATAATCATTACCATTAATCATTTTACCTTCCATTATATTATTTCAACAATTACTTTAACATTTCTACCTTATAAAACCATGATTATTTAACAATTAATACCATTAACACCATCTTACTTTCACTATTATCACTTTAACAATTATTACATAATACATCAACATTACCTTAACCATTATTGCGTTATAAAATCATAATTTATTAAAAATAATTACCGTCAAACCATATTACTTTAATGATTTTATTAAAAATAATTACCGTCAAACCATATTACTTTAACAATTATTGCATAATTACTTCACATTACTTTCACAATTATTGCCTTACAACACCATAATTACTAACCATTATTACCATTAAAACAAATAAAAATAGGGCAACTGTAATAAAACCACTTACTTTCAGTAAAATAAATCAATGTCAATATTCCATGAAAGGAAAAGGAGAACTATTCCGAAACAATAACATAAACTAGACAACTGTAATGAAATATGTAATAACTTATGTATGTTAGAAGACAGTTGTAGTAAAAGAAGAACTATTCCAATAAAAACAACATAAACCAGCTAGCCTTATTTTTTTTGGGCGCTGCCTATCAGTCTTAAAAATAAAAGAAAAATATATATAAATAAATCTTGTGCTATTGTTTTAACTATCCTCTATTCGGCACTACCAAATCTGTGCTAATCATTAGAAATAAGTATGTAATAATAAAAACTACCAACTTAGAATATAGCTGGATATTTGACATTTTGATAGCTCTCTTTACTAGTTGTTGTTAACTAATAAAAGGGAAGAATTTTAATTTAGATACTGAGTGGTTTCTATGAGATGAAATGACAGCCGAGTGCTGAGCTTTAAAATGAAACAAGATCAACAATTAAATTTGAAACTTGACTGTAGGATCAAATTGACCTCCAGACCAATGACAATTTATCCGGGACAGATTGTTGAAGAAGGGAAAATTGAACCCCTGGAGATCCCTGCAGTATACTCACGAATTGAAGAACAATAGTTTACTGGCAAGGGTGAGATGATAATCGGTGATACCTGGATCATTTCAGTGGTCCTTTGGATCTATTTTAATAGTGGCAGAGGTAACAGACAGATCCGAAAATAGAACCCTACTGTCAACACGCAATTTCAGATTCTCCCTTTTGAAGTGTCGATTGAAACTGACACCTATATTCTCTGTAACGAATCCTGTAATTTAAGCATTCGCTACAAAATTAGTCTAGGAAATTGGTTCAACAAATGACAAAGTATGGAGTTGATAATGAATTATTTTTAATACCAGACCACCGATGGTTGAATATCTGTCACGAGATACAACAAACACAGTGCAGACAATGATCTAAAATGGAACCCCACGGATTTGGCCTTAATAACATAGATGCGACCAAGGGAAATGATCTAGGAAATATGAGATAGAAACAACCCTGGAACTAAATAAGATCCACCACTAAAAAGAAAATTTAAGATTTGGATAGGAAAACCTTGCAAGTTTAGATTGTTTGAGGGAGAGGAATATGGGAAATTCTTCAAGTGGATCCAACCCGTGGAATAGGTGAAAAAAAAAACCAGTTCGAAATTTACTTTACCTAAACAAGCCAAACCGTACCAGTTCGTAATTTATCTATTTAATGACTGGACAATATCAGTTCGAAATTACTTATCTAAAAATGCTAAAATTGTGTTAGTTCGGAAATTTATCTCATCATGGACATAGGTGAAGGAAACGAGTTGATTTCAGGAAGCAAGGGGAAGTGCACTGCTGGCAGGTGCGATTTGGTAAATTTTATTACAGTTGCAAATCGTCCACCTAA
Source organism: Picea engelmannii (assembly GCA_009831015.1). NCBI lineage: Eukaryota > Viridiplantae > Streptophyta > Pinopsida > Pinales > Pinaceae > Picea > Picea engelmannii. The sequence goes on from ML780918.1 coordinate 17,077, forward strand.
GTTCTAAACGTAATGCAGTCCAGGGGGCAGATTCGATCAATTCAGGTAGGTAAATTTTACATAAAAAGCATGGAAGTGAGAGTTAGGCAAGGTTTCCATGCATAAACTACGTTACCTAAATCCTAATTGAAGGGTTCATTACAACCATTACAGAACACGCAGTTTAAGAAAAAATGCATTTTAGACTTGCATCTTCACTCAAAATTCAGCAGTATAGTTAACATTTTTACACATTACCATTATAATTTCCGAAATGATTAATTATGCATTCTACTCTACCAATAACAAAAAGACATACCATTTCCTTAACGCCTGCCTCGACTGACGTCCGCACGCGCTCCTTTCCGCTCCCGCTCGTCGACCGTCGCGACTAGACCGGTACCTCCCAGCCAATCGCTAGAGGTACTCTACTTCCCCCTTAGCCCCCTGATCCGCAAAGGGGCCACACACTATCCAGATTGTATATCTAGCTTCCCAGCTCACCTCGCAAGGCTGAGCTACCACTCCTATCCGAGCTGGAAAATCCCAACTCCTCACAAGCAATCAGTCAAGTCACAAATCCGACAGTGTAACGTTACACTCACAACCGATCCCTTTCTTCCTCATCTCCCTTTTCTTTTATAGAGTTTTGAGACCCACCAACTTTCCTAATTCACATTTTAAATTAAGTTTCAATAAAATATTCTAAATATTCTCCATCGCACAAGTGTTGTCCATCCCCCTCTTTTCTCCAATAAATATTTTCTTTAAATTTATTAATTGTCTCAAATCCCTCACCCACCTAGAGTCGCTCCTAAATTTCCTCCTAGGTGTTCCTAGATGCCCTTACATGTTTTAAATACTTTCCTAAAATGAAGTTGTTAAATTCAGGTCATTTTAGAAAGTTCTTAATTGCAGATTCCTTACTATGTTGACTTTGCTTTTTACCCTATGTCCCCTCCTTTCATTTATTATGTTTCATTTATTACTTAGTTTCCCTATTTTTATTATTCCCTTCTTTTTTAAAACCAAAAAGGTAAATGCGCTAATTAATATTTTCATTTTATTCTTAAATTCATAACTTTTTATACTCCCACACGTTAAATAATTTTATTTCTTCTTTACAAATTAAAACCACGGATTTTAATTAAATTATCCCTCTCTTCACCTTACCCCCCTAAATTTAAGAAGACTAAAA
>ML780918.1:26022-47044 GCA_009831015.1 Picea engelmannii
ACAAATTGCATTTTGTACCAGGTACATAATAAAAATCATATACTTTTCTTCTTTCATCATTCTTAGCATAAACAAGAATCACATCTTTACCATTAACTCTTACCTTACAGTCATTACCCAACTTTAATTCATACTGAATATTGCTATCTAAACTGAAAAAAAAATATTTTATTTCCATTCATGTGATTGCTACATTCGTTGTCCAAAAACCAAACATCATTTGAACCTTCCAGGGTGACATTACAAGTAAAATACACAGGTTTTTGATCATCCTCTCACTCTCTCATGTGTGCAGACTGATTTCCAACATCTGCTTGCTTCTTCCAACACTTGTTAGGATAATGTCCAAATTTATTACAATAATAACATTGTACCTTAGATTTATCATGCCTCTGATTTCCTTGCTGCCAAGATCTGCTTCTAATCCCCCTTAAACTAGGAGGATTCTATTGAGTTTTCTCCTCATGTTCTGGAACATTTTTTCCATCTCTTTGACCAGCGAATTAACCTCCTCTTCCTCCACTACTAGACCTTCCTCTGCCTCTTCCTCTAGTAACATGCAACTGAGATTTGAAGGCATTCTCTAATGGATTATCATATCTATACATCATGGATTCATGAGCAATTAGAGAACCAGTTAATCCATCAATATGCATAAGAATAATATCTTTAAATTATTTTACAAGAACAACTACATATCAAACTTCTTTGTAAAATATTTGAGAACTTTCTCAATTACTCTCTAATCTGAGAGGTCTTCACTATACTTCCTTAGTTGATTCACAACATTCATGAATTGAGTCATGAAACTATCAACTGACTCACTGTCCTTCATCTTCAGATTTTTAAAGTCCCTTCTCAAATTCTGAACCTTGACAGTCTTCACCTTGGATACACCTTGATAGCTAGTTTCAAGAGTGTTCCAAGCTTTCTTTGAACAAACTAAACTTGACACCTTTAGAAATATGGTTTTAGTTAGGTCTTGTTGAATAAGACTGAGGGATTTGTTTTCTTTCTTTCTATCCTCCTTTCACAAAATATGTTCAACATTTGTCAGAGCCATTTATGTTGTTGGTCAACAAGCTCTGGATAACCAACAGTAAGAAACTCCCAAAGATCTTGAGAATGAAGAATTGTTCTCATTCTGATAACCCAAGAATCATAATTTATTTCCTTCAAAACATGAATCTATGGCTGAGCCAATTTACTGTTTGTATCTATTTAAAATCACTATATTCAGTTACAATGAGGAACTAGAAATATTACTAGCTCTGATACCACAATGAAGATGCAGGGGAGTGCTTCACAAAACAATTAACAACTATTACATGAGTTTCAACACTGTGTAACAACACCTGTAAGCTATATCCAGGTGTTTCATCAGCGTGTTCCAACAGCGTGTTTCAACAACATGTTTTAGCACTGTGTTTCAATAGTGCCTATAAGCTACATGAAGGTGTTTCAACAATGTTTTTTGACACATGTTTCAACAAATAAAAAAAAGGATATTTCAACAAAAAAAACTTAAGTGAATCACTCCAGCATCATATACAAAGATTGATACACTACAACAACCTTTTAGAGAGTAAAAATGACTTTACAACAAAAAACAGAGTTATAACAAAAACAAGGGAATTATAACAACAGGCTAAAAACTCATATTCCAGAAGTAAAATAACTTCAGTGAATCATTCCTTGCAACAATAAATTCACCCAATACTTATGTACTAAAAACTCAATAACATTCTACACCAATGTTGCACAACATAATGATTTAAATGAAGTTTTCAAACAGTAAAGATAGTATGCATGCTACAACAAAATAAATTACTCTGCAACAAATCTGAACATCATCATGAGTTTACAAACTGAGATACAAACAGAAACAAAGTATAAAATCTCCCGATAACACTCTCAAAAAACTCTGTCAATTTATATTTATTCTTTATCTCTCTTTCTCTTTGTGTGCATTCTAAAATATGAATTACATGGATGTATATATACAAATAATTAGTTGGTTAACTTGCCCCTTCCCTATACTTAAGTTTAATTTGTCTTTTCCAAAACATTAATAGCTCATTGCCCCTTGAAATTCGATCAGCTAGAAATGAAATGGTGTGGTGGTGATGATCAATGAATAAGACAGTTAAGGTGGTGATAATAAATTTCTGAGCAATGGTACCTCTTCAAAATATCGGTTGAGATAAGTCGTCTTTTTGGTGGTGGATTGATTAATTTCTAACAAAAAGCCTCTAGTAGTGTCAAGAATCTGCCTATGGGTATTTAGAAACTATAAATTAATCAGTCTACAAACTTTAAACTATTTTAATATTGAAAAAGTAATTCTACTAACTGTATCTTTATCAAACTTACAGGTTTTGAGTTTGGAATAATGGATGGTGAACTCTGATGTATTTTCTCATTAAAGTTCTTAAGATTTCAGCATTGCCTTTGTTGAACAACCACCTTCAACCACATCTTTTGAACTAGATTTTCTGACTACAAAATAATAAAAGAATAGACAAACAGACAATTATGATTTATTATAAAGTTTTACATAGAATGATCTGGGTATCTGTTATAAGATTCATGCCTGCTCAAGTTGCTACATTGTACATGTACATATCTATAAACAGTTTGAATAAGTCATCGTATAAAAAATCCAATTTACTAGAATCATCTATTGTATACCTATTTGTGGGTGTAGCATAGAATTCACGGATGTTAGAAATTCCAACTCTACACAAGCTTTGCTTCAACGAGTTTTGGGTTTAGAAATTTGAACTCTACACACTCTTAGCTTTAATTCAAAATCTGCACATGATATATTATATTTGCAAAAGAAAATGAAAAAAGAAATTGGTTTGTTTCAAAAAATATTTCTTAGCTTTAATTCGAAATTTGCACATGATATATTATATTTGCAACAAAAAATGAAAAAATAAATTGGATTGTTTCAAAAAATATTTCTGTCTAAGGAGTATCTTGAATCTCTCCTCTAAGGAGTATGAGGAGTATCTTGAATCTATTTTCTGAGGAGTATCTTGAATCTCTTGTCTATTCAAGAATTGTTTAGGCTTCAGAGTAACAAAGAAGAAAAATACCACTAATTAAAGCTACAATGAAACTCATTTCAATGAACTGTTTAACAACAATGACAAAACATAAGTAAAACTTTATTTCAACAAAACATGGGGAAGCCATGATGTTTCCATCATAGAATCCCTACGAACAAGATGAAGATTGTGGTAATATGTAAATCCATACCCAATCTGTAGAAAAGATTACCAACAACCAAAGATGAAGGAATCCGTAGAGACCGAAGGTAAGATAAAATAAAATATAGAGAACGATGCATTCTGCTCAATCAAACCTGCAATGTCGTCATCATTTGAAGAAGCAATGTTGTCATTAATTTTTTTTAAACTAGGATATATTTAGCACTTTACGATAGTGATCATGACATTTAGATTGGATTTAATGTTTAACAATGAATATTAGAACAAGTTAAAAAAAGTGATCGTATTTAAAGTTATGAATTCTCATCGTTCCCTAGAGTAAAGGTGTGCACCAACCTTTAAGGTGTATGATCGAGGTGAAACTGCAAATAACTATGTAGAATCCCTTGGTTTTTATGATCCCTCGAATAGCTTCCACTTTATGTAGAATCTCCTCTTGTGCAAGAACTTTTTCCATATCGTTATTTTCACCGCTCTAACATTAAAGACAATGCTTAAACCCATTAAAAACAATAAAAAAACAACCCTTGGAAACTAGAGCTCAATGAGCAAGTGCTTGTTGTACACAAAACTGACGGAAGTGGGCATAGTGCATAAATACATAATTTTATACTAAAAGAGATAACATTTCCATCGTTTATAGATGTTCAAAGAATGTATTAAAACTTATAGATGTTCAAAGAAAATATTAAAAATATTCAATCTGTATCATTTCTTCCAAATTCATTATATTGATAATTTATTCAACTTTCTTGAATGAATCATTTTTATTTGTTTAATACAATATTAATTTGGTGTTTTTATTTTCACCACAATTATCAAAATTTTAGTATAAAAATTCGAACATTGTCTTTTACTCCTCTTCTAAGAATAGATAGTGTTCTTTGTGTAAGTTTTAAATGATGCACCTCCCAAATTCTCACTTAGTGAAGTGCAATTGGAATGCAAAAACAAAATATCTAGGTCATTTTCTCTTATTGATCCACTCATGATTTATAGTGATTACCCCTATTGAAATGAACTAAAATTGATCTAAGAGAAAAAAACCATGAAGTTGGACGACATGCATGGTTAATAACTTATTATAAAAAAATAAAAAAATATAATTATAATTAAAAGAGATAATAAATAATAATTATTATATTTTAACTATTTAGTTATTTAAAATTTAATTTAATTATTAAACTCATTTTAACTTTTAAATCAGCACATTTTTTTTTTTTAAATTAGAAAGTTTTCTTATTTAAAAGAAAAAAAAACTATCCTAATTGAGGATGCGAGCATATACTTGATTGCGAAGATAATACATCCATGAGAATGTGAACATGTACTTATTGTGTGAGTGGGTGTTTGTAGAGGTAAGAGATTAAGAGTTGATAAGAGTCATTCCCACTGTGGGTGTTTGTGTATTTTAAGAGTTGAAAACAATCATTAGTAGTGATGTTTGAGTCCACTCTGGTGTGGTTGGAGAAATAATTGTTTCACAATGAAATGAAAAGAACAAAACAGTAAAAAACAATAATTGGATTGTGTGCAATAATCAATAATCAATGTTTAATAATTATTTCTTAACCATTAAATGGTATTAATCATTAAAAGATTCAATACTTAATTATTGAATAATGTTAATAGTTTTTTAATGATAGTTTTAAATATTAAATGGTATTAATTATTAAAAGATTTAATGCTTAATTATTAAATTGTATTAATTATTTTTTAATGGTAGTTTTATATAGTTTTGAACATAGTTATGGAAATTCAACATTCTTTGATTCTTTGTTTATAACAGAGCCATGAAGGACATTTAATAATTATTGGCTATGTTTTGTGATGCAAATTCAAATTCAAATTGAGAAAATAAAACCTCTATTTAAGATTTTCGATGTTATTTTACATTTGCAATCAAAATACTAAAATATTGAATTCTATGTAATTAAAAAAAAAAATCCAATAATAGAGCAGTTATGTACTCTTATGCTCAAACAATTATTTCAATTATTTTTGAAATTATAATTACTACTTAGACAATTACCTTTGAAATCATAATTTATTATCTGAATTATCTTTAAAATTATAATTACTACTTAGACAATTATCTTTGGAATCATAATTGCTTTATATCTTTAAAGTTTCAATGTCAAGTGAATACAACATTAATTGTCTAGGAGCTGGTATTTCATTTTATATTCAATAAGTGGCCTTCATCCACCACATAAGAGTATTTCATTTTATTTTAAATTAAGTGGCCTTTCATCCACCACATAATACTCACCACTTGTTCAGGTTTGTTGGATTGTATACTTAATAAATTGATAGGATTGTATTAACTCAATAAACTGCATCAGGTTGGACCATATTATGTCAATATATCATTGGAGTTTATCAATTCTAGTTCACATAATTTGGCTACTTTTTTAAACAAAGGTAGTACTAGCTGCTATGTAGCTTTCTCTTTAATATGTTCTTAGTATTCAATTTGGTTTTGTAACTTTGAAGATAATTATACTATCTTCTCTGTAGTAGGGTGTTTTGAGATCGTTGACTTCATATTAAAATGTCCTTTGACTATAAATTTTGGCATCATGTCTATTGTTCGAACTATATAACTAAAAACATTATTTTTTATATAATAAAAAAAACCTTATATGTCATCATCTCATTGGAGAATAGATTGGAAGTCTTATTGCCTCCTTCGTTATTCCCAATGTTGTAAATGTTTAGGTATCCAAAGTTTTGAGCATCTACGCTCTTTTCTAATTTTTTAATTTTTATTGAAATGTTTACATATCAAAAGTTCTGAGCATCAACGCTCTTTTTTATTTAATGTTTTTATTATTTCTATTTGTATTGAAATGTTTACATACCAAAAGTTTTGAGTATTGACACTCTTTTTGAGGTACTTGAATAGTTCTGACAACTTAAATGTTTACATAGCACGAGGCCCTTAAACATGCCTGGCAACTTAAATTTTTACATAGCATGAGGCCCTTAAATAGGCCTAACAACCTTAAATGTTTACTTTCATAGGCTTCTCACAATACATTTTTTCTCGAATTTTTCCATATAATGTTGCAGTGAATTTGGACAATATTGTTGTCCACCACCACTCACATAGCCATCATATGTTTAGTACTTATTCTATGCTTGGAATGCAATTTAGTCATCATTGAAGCTACATATATTGTTTATTGGTTTGCCAGTTGCTTCTTTTTCATTGGTTCGTTGGTTCCCCAGTTGTTGCTTGTTGTTGTTTGGTTCGACTTTGCAAGGTTGAGGTCGTGCACCTACAGTTGGACCTGTTGGTGATTGTTGCTTTCTTTTATTTTCTTCAACTTTGCAAAGGTTAGGGTCCTGCACCCGCAGTTGGATTTGTTTCTTCACTTTGGACGGTTCAAGTATTTCACCTACAATTGGACCTGTGCTTTTGTCTTTCATCGTTGTCAAGTAAGTTTCGATACCATAGTTTCATTCGTATTCATTCTTTGTTGTATAATGTTTGTCGTTTGCAAGAAAGAATGTTAAACTATTTCCACTTTCATGGACATCATATGTTTTAGATTTCTTCTGTGCTTGGAATGCAATTCGGTCATCATTGAAGATACATATATTGTTTACTCGTTCACTGGTTGTTGCTTGTCTATTGGTTCATCGATTGCTGATTTTCATTGTTTGGTTCAACTTTGCAAGTTTGAGGTCTTGCACCTGAAGTTCGACATGTTGGTGCTTGCTCATTGGTTTATTTCTTACTGGTTGATTTTGTTTGCTTTGACTTTGCAAGGTTGGGGTCCTACACCGATAGTTGGAGTTGTTTCTTTGCACTTTGCAGGGTTCAAGTCCTGCACCCGCAAGTGGACCTACAGTTCTGTCGTTCATCATTAACAAGTAAGTTTCAATAGCATAGTTTCATTTGTATTCATTGTTTACCATTCATTGTTGGCATTTTGCAAGTAAGAATGTGTAAGTATTTATTCATCATTCTTATCCTGCAGACTTTCCATTGAGGTTGGCATATCTTTTTCTCCTTCAATTAAATTTTCCTCCAATTTTTTTCCTGAAGCTCTGCACCATGTGCATGCCAATGTCATGTGCACAACTCCGACTGTCATTTTTTCTAGCATTGCAAATCCTGGTACTTTGTCGTGTGTGATGAAGTGGAAATCTAGAGCCTATCTTGTAGGGGAATTGAATTCGTGTCTTTCTCATGAAAAATACGATGTCAGGTGTAACACTACTTTTCTGTTACCATACATCGCGGAAATATAACACTCGCTCTAAGATTATCAAACAACATGCATTTAAGCAATGAAACAAATTTAAGCTCAGAGTAAGTCTAAAAATTACTGCTATCATAATTTTAAACATGGCATTAGCATTAATTTATATGCACAACAGAATACATGATAATTATAATACACATAGATACAAAAACATAATTAAAGCATCATTTGTTACTTATCTTTGAAACGGTGGTAGTTCCACCAACAAAGTGTAGGCCTTCCATGAACCTCCCAGCCTTAGACCACACTGCTCGTTAGCTCAGCAGTGGGTCACCCCTGAGCTAGGACTAAGCTCCACCCCCAAGGCAGGGAATCCTAGGCTAGGCTGAGGTTACAGGGAAAACACATAGTCACAAGGAAGGAACTCTCTCCCAGGAACCACTCATACTCACTGCCCACAGACTCTCCTTCCCCAAATTCCTGTTCCACCCCAGGAGTATACACCTTCTCTGTCACCTAGACAGTCCTTCGGTTGCTAACCTCCCTTGCCTTGGGTTTCAACAACAAACCGGACTAGAAGTCTCTGAGCTCTGTGGCAGCTACAGGGTTCCTTCTAGGAGTTCTCTCCTTCCTCTACGCACTCTCTCTCCTAGAGAGAATCGCTCACAGGACAACAGCCTGTTCTTCCAACCTCAATCACCTCTCTCACCTGGAGAGAATGTTGTAAAAATGGCTAACAAGCCACATGCAGTCCAGCACTACGTGGTCACAACAATCAATGGGGAAAATAGAGATGGATTTCCAATAGGTTCAACAATGGCAGGTCACTTATTATTTCTCAATCCGGCAACACAGGATAGACTCATGCTCTGGTTCTCAGGGACACGTGACAAATAATCCATGCAGGGGTCAACACGGGTTCGAACTGTTCAGACAGAGGATGCTTCGACTTTTCATAAATTAACACAGCCTTTTCCTGTTCAGAGGGCGTATAGGGTATTCTTATAGAGGTCAAACCATTCACATTTTGACGGTCAGGTAGAATGGAGGAGGAACCCCTCTCACGGCTCATCTTAGCCCTTTTATTTGCTTGCGTCTCGGTTGACACTTATCACCCATGCAACTGCATTCATTCCTTCAGCATGCGTTCCTTCCATTTGGAAGTCACATTTCATTCCAAAAGAACTTAGGATAAAAACATATATTTTCACATGTCTCTTTGGAATAATATTTTAATATTATCCCCCAAGGACTTAAACCCCCTAGGCTTAACACTTAGCCCCTTTTCCCACCTTCCAGCCCCTAATCCCTTTCCTTCTCTATGGATGCTTAGTCCCCCATCACTCATTCATTGTGTCACCCTGCACGCATTGGTGTTTATATTTTATTAATGTGGTACATACATATAAGTACAAAATTAGGCCCTTAGCCTACAACCCTTAGGCTCTCTAGCCTAACAATCACATAATCCCACCAGCCTATATATACTTGGCTCACCAGTCTATAAAACATATTTACAATTCATTTAACAAGTATGATTTACAACAGGGCCCGGCCTTGGGGACATTACAATCCCCCTCCCTTATTTTTTCACTGTCCTTAGTACAACTTTCGCACTGCGTCTGCAAGCTTTTCAAAATTTCCAAAAAGATGCAGGTACTCTGCATGCATAACATCTTCATGCTCCCATATCTTCTCCTCAGGAATGTTCCAGGTCCACTGGACATTTACAATCCCTATAGCTCGATTCCGGAGCTGTTTGTTTTTCCTGTCCAATATGCGCACAAGATGCACTTGCAGGACACCTTCTGGTTCCACCTGAATCACATTCCAATCGATAACATGATTAGCATTAGGTATATATCTCTTAAGAAGTGAAACATGAAACACATTATGTACAGTCATAGATGTAGGTAATGCAAGCATGTATGCAACTGGCCCAATCCTTTCCAAGATTTCAAAAGGCCCACAATATTTTGTTGCCAACTTGGCGCAACTTCCTAGCTTCAGGGAACTCCTGTTAGTTTTCACTTTCAGTAAAACATGATCACCCACTTTGAATTCTCCGTGGGTTCTGTTCTTATCAACATAACTCTTCTACCTGTCGTGGGCAACTTTCAAATTTTGTTTAATTCTTATCATTTGGTCTTCCATCTCTTTGAGCAGCTCAGGCCCAACTACTGCTCTGTCAGCTGAATTATCCCATCTAACTGGAGTGTTGCACTTTCTTCCATAAAGTGCTTCAAATGGGCTCATCTTCAATGATGCGTGATACCCATTATTGTAGGTGAATTCTACCAAGTACAAGTAGTCTTCCCATCTTGATGGTTTATCCATCACATACATTCTTAGCATGTCTTCTATTACTCTGTTCACCCTCTCTGTCTATCCATCAGACTCAGGATGATATGTTGTACTAAAGTTTAGATTCATTCTAAATCCTTTGAACAGTTCTTTCCAAAAATTCGAGGTGAATTTCGGGTCCCTATCAGACACAATTGTCTTAGGAGTTCCATGCAAGTGTGCCACTTATTTTAAGAAGATATCAACAACATATGTTGCCTTCTGAGTGGTTTTCAGTGGAATAAAATGGGCATCTTTTGTAATCTTGTCCACCACCACCATGATTGAATCATGCTACTTGCTTGTTCTGGGAAATCCTGTGATAAAGTCCATTGTCGCCACTTCCCATTTCCACTCTGGAATGGGTAAAGGCTGCAGCAACCCTACTGGGTTCCTATGCTCAGCCTTAACTTTCTGGCACTCCATACATCTGGAAATGTATTCAGTGATTTCTTTCTTCAGACCTGGCCAAAAGTAATGAATTTTGACTGCTGCTACATTCTTCTAATATCCAGGATGTCTAGCATAAGACATGTTATCCATTTCTTTTAGAATTTATAGCTTCAATTCTCGGACATTGGGTACATACACTCTGTTTTTATACAGAAGTAAGACATCAGTTCCAAAGGTGTAGCTTCCATGGGTCTGTGCTCTCTCACACTATTGTAGCTTTGCTACCAGACCTCTATACTGCAAATCAACATTTGCAGCTTCCAAAAATTCTGTCCTTAATCTCAGTCCTATACATGCTAATGGTTGTAGCATGTAATTCGTGCACTTTTCTGCTGAGTGCATCAACCACCTTATTTTCTTTCCCTTTGATATGCCTGATATCAAAGTCATATTCACACAGAAACTCCAGCCATCTGGTTTTCCTAGCATTTAAAGTCGGTTGATCAAATAAATACTTCAGACCATTGTGGTATGTTCTCAATTTGAATCTCCTTCCCATGAGGTAATGTCTCCATTTCCTCAATGCGTGGATGATTGTTACCAACTCTAAATCATGAGTGGCATACTTCCTTTCATGCTCTTTTAGCTTTCGAGATTCATAATAGATTAAAAATCCCTCTTGGCTGAGAAATCCTCCCAGTCCCTCCTTACATGCCTCTGTGCACAACACGAAATCCATATTTGGATCTGCAATCCTCAGGATTGGAGTGCTGGTTAACAGCTGCTTCAATCGCTGGAAACTGTTCTCACACTCTTTAGTCCACTGGAACTTCTTCTCCTTCCTTTGCAAGGAAGTAATAGGATGAGCTAACTTTGAGAACCTTGCTATAAACCTTCTGTAATAGCCTTCCAGACCCATAAAAGATCTAACTTTTTCCACTTTCCCTGATGCTTACCATTCTCATATGGCCTCAATCTTTTCAAGATCCACAATGATCCCTTCTTCTGAAATAATATGTCCCAAGTAATGGATCTTCCTTTGATAAAATTAGCATTTGCTCAGCTTGGCATACAGCTGGTGTTCTCTCAACACTTACAGAACCATTCTCAAGTGTTTTTCATGCTCTTCGTCCGACTTGGAATACACCAAGATGTCATCCAGGAAGACTATGACAAACTTGTCTAAATAGTTCCTGAATACACCATTCATCAAGCAAAGAAAAACAACAGGTGCATTTGTCAGTCCAAACGGCACCACTATGAATTCATAATGACCATACCTTTTTCTAAAGGCGGTCTTGTTGATGTCCTCATCCTTTATTCTTACCTGGTGATATCCAAATCTGAGATTTATTTCGAAAATATTCTCGCACCCTTCAACTGATCGAAAAGATCATTAATCCTTGGCAGAGGATACTTGTTCTTGACAGTTACCTTATTCAACTGTTGGAAATCAATGCACAGCCTCAACATCCCATCTTTCTTCTTCATGAATAGGACCAGGGCACCCCAAGGTGACATGCTTGGGTGAATGTACCCCTTCTTCAAAAGCTCTTCAAGTTGTAATTGCAACTCTTTCATCTCTGGCGTACTCATTCTATAAGGAGCCTTCGAAACTGGAGTTGTTCCTGGTATCAAATTTATAGAAAAATCGATGTCCCTCTTCGGAGGTAGTCTAGGTACCTCCCGAAATATGTCCTTGAACTCTGTGATTACCTCATGGTCTCTAATATTTGAGACTTCATCTGTGGATGCTTCTTCCACATGAGCTGCAAATAATTGACAGCCCTTCCTGTATCACTTCTTCAGCTGCATGGCTGAGATTTCTCTGACAGCCACAGCTCTGGGAATTCCTTGGACTGTTTTTCAATTTCCCTCTTCGTCCAGGCATGTAAACCTCTTGTTACGACAGTCCAGGAGGGCATGGTGTTGGTCCAATCAATCCATCCCAATTAAGCAGTCATAAGAGCCTAAAGGCAGAATATTCAATTCAGCCTTAGTGCTCAATCCTTTCGTGTCCACTGAACAAGACTTAACCAATCCAGTGACCTTCCTCTTGGTCCCTGTAGCCAACTTCACTAACCAAGACTTTTCATGTTTGCTTCTTGATAAATGCAAACTTTCAACCACCCTAGGATCTACATAACTATGGCTAGCCCCTGAATCAATTAAAATAATTAGTGGTCGGTTGTTAATCATACCTTCCACTTCAATCATGTGCGATTGAAATTTTGCTTGCTTGTTGTCCAGGGCTATGTAGATCCTAGGAATCTTGTTGCCCATATCCTCCATTGTTTCATCTTGCTGAACATTGTGGATGGTTCTCTCTTTATATTTTCTGTGGGGGAAGTCTTTGTACCTATGGTTCCCTTTACAACCCCAACACTCCATAGGTAACGGTATGGGCATTTGCTCACTCACTTCAACTTTCTTGGGCTCTCTAAAAGATGATTGTCCCTGAAGACTGTTTCTGAAAAAGGGAGGCTTGTTTCCCTTCTACCTTTGTTCCTTCTTAAACCTCTTCTGGTCATCCCAAGCCTTTTGAAAGATAGGCTTTTCTCTTTGTTGTTCATATAAGCATTTTTCCCTTCTTATCGGTTCTTCCATAGTCTTAGGGTAATCATACTGAATCTTTTCACCGATGGAAGGTGGCAGTCCACTCAGATACCTCTGAATATTGGCAGTCTCATCTTTGATGAATGGAACATACTTCAGCAGTTCCAAGAAACTTCATTCGTACTCATCAATGGTCATGCTGCCTAGCTTGAGTTCAAATACTCCTTCATCTTTCTGTCATAATATCTTTTGGTCAGGTATTTCTTCTCGAAATACCTCTTAAACTCCTTCCAAGTGATATCTTTCTCTCTGATGTGTTTCACTTGCACAAACTTATCCCACCACATGGATGCTTTTCCTTTTAGTTGGTACATCGCAATTCTTCCTTCTGCATGAGCAGAGTAGTTCTGCAGTTGGAAATATTTCCTCATGCCCAACAACCATTTTTCGACATCTTCCTCCTTCTTATGTTCTCCATTGAACATTGGAGGCTTAATCTTGTTTATCTCTCCTTTCAATTCATTCCTTCCAAATGTTCGGTGTTTCGTAGTAGGGGACGGGCTTGAACTATTGTGTCTTTCCTTTCCAGAATGATTTGGGGAGCGAAAATGATGTCTACTACTACTCCTCGGTCTTCTTCTCCTCTCAGGGGTTCTAACACTTCTTGATCTACATGTGTCACTCTCTTTTTCCAATTTCTTTTCTATTATTTCCAAGCTCTTCAACATTTTTAAGTTGAATTCACCCTGTCGATCCCTGACTTTCATGAGATTTTGGCTATTAGCTCGACGTGCTTGGGAATCTCTTTTCATTCCTTCAATGATTTTCATTATGTGCCCTTCCTTGTCTAATTCTCTTCCATGCCCATTGGAGTTCGATCCTTCGACTCCCAGGTCAACATCTCTTCCTTCTCTTTCATCCTCTGAAATGGAGGCAATCTGCACCTCTTCCATTTCTATACTCGACATCGATTAACTGGCGTCCTGAAACTTGTTGAACTCTGCACACACAATGTGCAATCAATCTAAAGTTTGTCAGGCCTTAAACCTTTAATAAAATCACAATAATCATAAACCAACGTGAGTGAGAAACATTTGATTTCACAAGGTTTTATGAGCTCTGTCGGCTTTGCAATTTTCAGGACTTCGGGACTTCGGGTTTTTGGTACCTGGGAGTTCACTATGCAGTGACTCCTAACTTCTTTTCGCTACAATCCCCGAAATATGAAATTTCAGTTTCCTTTCTCTCCGGGCCGAAATCTTGAATTACAGTTTACTCTTCCACTTGATCCGATGGTCAAGTCCTCTCCTACGATCTACGATGTATATCATTTTGGGAATCTGTGTTTCGCTAAATTGTGACTTGCGAACACAAGGGTCTTTCTTTTTGGTTTTTCGGGTGCCGAAACGTCGTCCAGTAACCATGTGGTTTCCTCGATGGACGGTCCTGACAAATTTGGGGATTTCGCATATTGTGATTTCCACATTCCTGTGCAACTCCAAAGGGTCTTTAAACCCTGTGCACATTCTCCATATCTGATGGTCACAAGGGTTCTCCTTCCCTTCCGAACAAATCCTAAGGCTCCAACACTTCTAGTGTGGAGTCCTCTCTCCCTGTGGCCATAGACCACACTGGCTATGGTTTCACAACACCGTTATACCTCCTGAGTTTGTAGGCATGGTCAAGTAACTCCTTGACACTCCGGATCATTCCAAGGTCCAGAATTGGTCCTCCAGACACAATTTCTCCTCACAACCTCGGTATAAACACCACTCAATTGGCCCATCTAGGTTCAGTGTCGAAACCTTGGCTCTGATACCAAATTGTAACACCACTTTTATGTTACCATACTTCACGAAAATATAACACTCACTCTAAGATTATCAAACAACATGCATTTAAGCAATGAAACACATTTAAGCTCAGAGTAAGTCTAAAAATTACTGCTATCATAATTTTAAACATGGAATTAACATTAATTTATATGCACAGTAGAATACATGATAATTATAATACACAGAGATACAAAAACATAATTAAAGCATCATTTGGTACTTATATTTGAAACAGTGGTAGTTCCACCAACCAAGTGCAGGCCTTCCACAAACCTCCCAGCCTTAGACCACACTGCTCGTTAGCTCAGCAGTGGGTCACCCCCGAGATGGGACTAAGATCCACACCCAAGGCAGAGAATCCTAGGCTAGGCTGAGGTTACAGGGAAAACACACAGTCACAAGGAAGGAACTCTCTCCCAGGAACCACAAATACTCATTTCCCACAGAATATCCTTCCCCACATGCTTGTTCTACCCCAGAAGTATACACCTTCTCTGTCACCTAGACAGTCCTTCAGCTGCTAACCTCCCTTGCCTTGGGATTCAGCAACAGACTAGACCAAAAGTCTTTGAGCTCTGTGGCAGCTACAGGGTTCTTTCCAGGAGTTCTCTCCTTCCTTTGCACACTCTCTCACCTAGAGAGAATGGCTCACAGGCCAACAACCTATTCTTCCAACCTCAATCACCTCTCTCACCTGGAGAGAGTGTTGTACAACTGGCCAACAAGCCACACACAGTCCAGCACTACATGGACACAACAACCAACAGGGAAAACAGACATGGCTTTCCAACAGGTTCAACAATGGCAGGTCACTTCTTATTTCTCAATCCGACAACAAAGGATAGACTCACGCTATGGTTCTCAGGGACACCTGACAAACAATCCACGCAGGGTTCAACACATGTTCGAACTTTTTAGACAGAGGATGCTTCAACTTTTCAGAAATAAACATAGCCTTTTCCTGTTCAGAGGGCATACGGGGTATTCTTGCAGAGGTCAGACTGTTCACATTCAGACGATCGGGTAGAATGGAGGAGGAACCCCTCTCACGGATCATCTTAGCCCTTTTATTTTCATGCACCTGGGTTGACACTTTCCACGCATGCAACTGCATGCATTCCTTTAGCATGCGTTCCTTCTATTTGGAAGTCACATGTCATTCCAAAAGAACTTAGGATAAAAACATATATTTTCACATGTCTCTTTGGAATAATATTTTAATATTATTCCCCAAGGACTTAATCCCCCCAGGATTAACACTTAGCCCCTTTTCCCACCTTCCAGCCCCTAATCCCTTTCCCTCTCTATGGATGCTTAGTCCCCCATCACTCATTCAATGTGTCGGCCTGCACGCGGTGGTGTTTATATTTTATTAATGTTCTACATACATATAAGTAGAAAATCAGGCCCTTGGCCTACAACCCCTAGGCTCTCTGGCCTAAGAATCACAAAATCCCACCAAATTATATATACTTGCCTCACCAGCCTATAAAACATATTTACAATTCATTTCACAAGTATGATTTACAATAGGGCTCGGCCTTGGGGACATTACATCAGGCTTGTTTGCTTTGTAGGATGTTCTTGTATAAGAAAACTGTAGGTAGGTGTAGACGGGCTATGTATGGTATAGTGGTGCCTAGGCAACACCAAAATTGCACAAACTTGGCATATCTTTCCCTCCTGCTCTTAAATTTTGCTCCAATGTTTTCTCCAAACTATGAACCATACCTACATGCCTTTGAAAAATGTTCTTGTAGAATAAAAAAGATGTTGAGATGGTGTTAGCAAGAGAAGTGTTTCGTGGATTGCAAATTGCAATATTCAATCTCTATGCCACTAGAGATTGAATATTGCAATTTTCAATCCACGAAAACCATGGAATACTTTTCTTGTATGTGGGAAAAAACCATGGAATACTTTTCTTATATGTCAAATAATTACATTCAAGGAAGAACCAACTTCTAATTCTCCATCTCCAACCCCCTAGTTTCTCATGCTCCAACCTGAAGGAAGATACAACTCCCTAAATTCTTTAGATCCAACCAGAAGGAGGCTACAACCCATTGGGTTCTCCATATCCAACTAGAAGGTCTACAACCACCTAGATCTCAAGCTCCAACCTGAAGGAAGCTCCAACGCATTGATTCTCCGACACCAACTAGAAGGAGGCTACAAACCCCTTTCCTTACCCCATCCTGCTGCCCTGAAATATAAATTCCAAATGTAGACAAATTGTCACTGTCACTAAATCAACCACTACCATTGTCACTCTATCACTTGAAACTTGTACCAACAATCTGTCACAACTTGTACCAACAACCTATCGCAACGTGTACCAACAACTTGTATAATCCTATAAAAAAAACCTATATAAGTAACATGTATCAACCTATACCAACAACCTATACAAATAACCTATCACATCAATATCATCAACCAAATCATATCTAATTATCAATATCAATCACCAGGACAAAGCTTAACCATATGCTCAATAACACCAAGATGTGTATCAACCAATACTACTCACAAACATCAACGAGATGTACCACAATCAATATGTTCTTCTAAACATATACCAATACATGTATGTCACATCATACATAAACCATGTGCCAACATCACTATTAACAAGTGCCTCTAATAATGTACCAAGCATGTACCAATAATGTATCAACAACAACTCAAACTATGCCTAATCTGGATACACCAGCATCAACATACCATACACCTCATGCATGCTCTAACTCATCAACTATATGTTCCAACATGTATCTCAACCATATACCAAAGACATATACCAGTAAATTTCCTCTAGAAATACATCATACTATCCATGATTCAAATACCATAAACCCTCACATCAAACCATGTTCCAAAACCTCACTATTATGTAGCCTCAAATGTGTATCAATCATATTCCAAGACCACTAAAAAAATCCTCTCACAATGTACCATAATATATATCAATAAAACTCATACATGCACCAACAATATACTTCAACAGATCTACCTCAAAATGATTCACTTACAACAAGTACTATACAAACAATGATGCCTCTAATCATGTACCAAGAGTGTGCCTCAATAGATCAATAATATACCTCTAGCGAGCATCACATCATCATAATTTACCTCACAAAAAAAGTGCCAGAACCTCACTAATAAAGTACTTAGCATAACCAACAATATACCCTAACATAAATGACTCAATCCACACACTAGGGTTTGTATTATGCATCCAAGGTATGCCTCAAGAATATACACCAAAGATAAACCATATATTATCATCATACACCCTTCAAAACACACATACAATCATACATGTATCTATGTGACTGACCTGGAACATCATACCACTGATATCATTACCTTGCTCAACTTTTGTAGTCTGTTACTAGCCTTTTCCCCAAATTTACCAGTGCCTTGCCTAATGCACACTAGTTGACCCATGAATATTCCTCACTAGAAACCTATAGGGATGACCCGCAAGGATGTCAATAACTACGGTTTTTCATAAACCCTTTCTCTCTGCAGCTCCAAAAATTTGTTTTCAAACTTTCTTCGCTTCCTCAACTTCACACAACCTCAGATTTGTCAATTATACCTACAAATAACCTTTCACAAAATATATATTCAACTAAGTTCAATATGTACAAATAGGAGTCCCTAGTTATCCTACTTATACTTTCCAAGTTCCTTCCTCTATAAGTTTCCTTGTAATTGTTTTATCCGTTTATCCATCTTATAGGTTTAACCCACTTTCTTTAATTAGTCAAATCATAACATCTTTACCCTCAACTAACTTCTTGTTGTAATCACTTTATTATTTAATTAATTTTTTATTGCAACAACTTTACCCATGATTAACTCCTAGTTACAACTAATTTGACTAGTAAACTTCTTCTAGGAGATTCTAGAATAATTGGCTTTTTTGACCTTCTAAGGGCTTCTAGATAAATCAAAAGGGTTCTCCAACTTCACTAAGACATATCTCCTCAACCATTAGGAACCATGTGACGTACCACATATCAAGAGAAATGGTACGACTTTTATTATCTATATATGATAGTCCCAGCTAAAAATTGTTTGATCTTCATGTCGTTATTTCTCGTACAAACTAGGGTACCTTAACCACACCTCTCGAGATACCAAAATATGTTGCCAGACTTCATCAACTTCACCCAAATAAATCACCATCAATATCGATCATATCAATCAACTTTCCAACATCTTTAGACCTATCCAAGGGTTGAAATAAATCTCTAAGGGTTGAAATCAATCTCTAAGGGTTGACATCAGTGACAACCAGTTGTGCAAACCAACTGTGCAAACCAATCGTCCAACAATATCATGTTTTGGAATTGACGAAAACACCAAGATTTATGCTCCAATGCTCATGCCCCCCATGTGACCATTACTCCTGATCAATGTTTCTCACTCTCCCCCTTTTACATCAGTGGAAAATGGTATCTTCCTTGGGGACTCTCCCCCTTATTGATCTTACCTTGGGGTTGTTCCCCCTGTTTGAAATTTCGTTGGGGCTACTCCCCCTATCTACATTGTCCTTTGGGATACTCCCCCTGTATAAAATATCATTGGGTATTGTCCCCCTATCTATATGTATCCTCCTATACATGTTTCCCTTTATGGATAACAAAACAAGAGAACACATTCAAAAAGGAAGTGACATTCAAAGTATCCAATAAGACAAAGAAAAAGAGAAAGAAAAAGACAAAGTCAGAATGTAGTTGTAGTGATGATTCAAAGGAAGATGAAGAAATGGAAAACTACTGATCGTACTTATGGATGAGCTACTTATCATACTCATATATGCTCTTTGTTCTAGAGTTGAAATCTTTGGATCAAATCTCATTGGAAGATATCTTAGTACTTTTTGAGCAATTATATATTCATCGACTTCTTCTCCCAATCCTTTAATAGTATTAACTACTTCATCAAATAAAAAAAAAGTATGATGCAATTTCTTCGTCTTCCTTCATTTTCAATTGTTCAAACTTAGCTCTAAAGGTTTGGATTTTAGCTCCCTTGACTTTAGCATCTCCTTCATAAATTATTTGAAGCTTATCCCAAAGATAGTTAGCAGAATCATAATGCATAACTTTAACAAATACTAAATTAGAAAGGTTGTTCAAAATAATACATTTAGCCTTTGAATTGTTTTCTTCAAGTTTATTCCATCTTTTCCTATTGGAGGAGTGACTGGTGAGTTGTATCCATCTACTACTACTCACTAGACATCAAATCCTTGTTCCTGTAAAAAGGTCTTCATCCTTATACTCTAGAATGCATAATTTTGACCATCAAACATTGGTGCTCCAATCTTAGTGTATTCCACGATATCCTTCTAATGGTCAAACTGCTTCCTGAAGGACCTTCTTTGATCCCATTTACTGGAATACTGAGAGGGGGGGGTGAATCCGTATGAGCATTTTATTCCACTTTTAACCAAAATATATATTATTTTAACTTATTCAACCATGTTTATTAGTTCATCATCAATATATTATTGTATCATAAACATTATCATCCATCAATAATAAACAATAATAAACACATCTACGCAATACACAGTACACCAAAATTTACGTGGAAACCCAATGCGGGAGAAAACCACAAAATATTTTTCTTATATGTCAAATAATTACACTCAAGGAAGCACCGAATTCTAATTCTACAGCTCCAACGGGAAGGAGGCTCCAACCCCCTAGTTTCTCAAGCTCCAACCCGAAGGAATATACAACTCGCTAAATTATCTGGCTCCAACCAAAAGGAGGCTAAAACCCTATGTGTTCTTTGGCTCCAACTGAAAAACCACCTATTTCTCACACTCCAACATGAAGAAAGATCCAACCCCATCATTCTTCGGCACCAACCTAAAGGAGGATACAACCCCCTTTCCTTCCCCCATCCCACTTCCCTGAAATATAAATTCAAAATGTAGACAGCCTATGACTGCCACTGAATCAACCACTACCACTGTCACTCTATCAATGTCAACCTATACCAATAATATGTCACAACATGTACCAACAATTTGTCACAATCTATACCAACAACCTGTCACAACATGTACCAACAACCTATATCAACCTATATCAACAACCTGTACAAATAACTTGTAGCAAATTGTACCAACAACTTGAACAACTAACCTGTCACATCAATATCATCAACCAAATTAGATCTACTCACCAAGATTAATCACAAAGAAAACTCTCAACCATATTCTTAATATCACTAAGATGTGCATCAACAAAGACTACTCACAAACATCAACAAGATGTACCACAATCAAGATTTTCTTCTAAAAGTATACCAATACATATATGCCACATCATCTATAAACCATGTGCTAACAACACTACTAGAAAGTGCCTCTAACAATGTACCAAGCATGTACCAATCAAGTATC
>ML780918.1:74603-89805 GCA_009831015.1 Picea engelmannii
TAAATTCGGTCCACTCAATTCCATGTAATCGTATTAATAAACCAAATTCTACTTTCAGCGCACTACCAATTCCGGCGATGACCTGCGATTATCTATGGAAGAAGGAATGGCAGCTCGGCCAAATCTAAGCAGCTATGAGGAAAAAAAATCCTTGGAATGCGGGAACTCCTGGTCAGAGAAATTACAAGAAGAAGAATCATATTCCTGTAACAGTACACTTCGACTGAGGGAAGCGGTGGGGAACTGGTGATGATAATCTGTTATCATACCGTTTGGTTGCAATCGATCGTACTGATAATCTCCCATACAATGCCCCAACAGCAATTGGCTCCATGATTTCGAGGTATCTATTTCCACAACATGATCATCTGCGTACCATGATCAAGATTCTCTAACTCTGTTACTGACCAGGAAGTCGCCCTTATATCAACGCCCATCTGCACATTACCATGTGATATTAATGGTCCTTGACCTACTATATATATCACCCTCTAAATTTCAATTTCAAGAGAAGAGAAGACTATGAAATATTAATGGTCCTTGACCTACTGTATATATCACCCTCTAAATTTCAAGAGAAGACTATGAAATCATTGTACGAGTTTTCAGTTGAATGTATCTAATGAACATAAATTAGATACATTCCACTCTTGACAGAGATAAATGCCTCACCTGCTTTCTTGGGAAGAGATCTCCATCGACCAACTCCATGAGTTTTAATGTATTCACTCAGAATCTTGTCCTCGCTAGCAGTCCAAGCCCCACGATTCAGACCGTCCTCATGTTTTGAATGGCTCCAACAACTCGGCCAGATCTATGACCAGATCGATTCAATAAATTCTCAAACACTTCTATCTTTCATCGACCACTTCTATCTTTCATCGACCACTTCTTCTTAATTGGTCTGCCCTCGCAGAATAACAATAAGATGAGAATACTGAATATATAGACACAAGCCGACTACAGACTGATAGCAATTTTGTCAACAAATTACCGGACCGGATCAGAAAATCCAGATGCAATTACTAAAGCCTGGGTACTTACCGGACGAAGGACAGAGAGCAAAGAACGACCAACTGTGCGAACAATTTGTTTCCACGTTAACAAGTAGATAAACCCTAAATGTTAATAATATGTACGATTGTTGTCCGTATTCTAATTTTTTAAAAGATCAGATCTTGAGACCTAAAGATCATATCAAGTTCCCAAGTGTCGTTCTTAAGCAGAAGCACAGCTGCCCTTCTTTTGCTCGCACCCCGAAAATGAAAGGCAGAAAGCAAATGCAAGCTTACAATGACAATAACTGAGTGCAAGTTCTTAAATATGATGACAAACGCCACTTGCAATGTTCCAATGACTTGGTCCAAGTTCCTAAATATGATGACAAATGCCACTTGTAATGTTTCATTATTCTAACTATTTCATTGGCCAAATAGGGTACTTGCATGAAAAGTGTGTCAGAAAGATCTGCAATTTAGAGTAAAGGTTGAGTTTCACAAACAGTGTTCAATGTGTTGAAATTTGACTATTTCATTGGCCAAATGTGGTATAAAAAGAAACAATTATGTAATGTGTCTTTATTCCAAGCATTTATGGGTGAAATCTGGTGTGTATTAAAAGGTGTAGAGAAAGGAATAGGTGTGTAATGAAACAAATTTGAGTGGAGTAACATAATCTTATAGCTATTTCATTGGTTAATATAGTAACTATAGAGTTGCATAATAAAGTGTATAAGAAAGAAACATTTCATTATTGGTAAAACATGTAAAAATGTAGAGAGAAAGAATGACACAAATAAGAGTGAAGAGATAATTTTTTAGGATTTTTTTTTGGTTTTGTTTTTATAAAAAAATATATAAAAAATAATGTTTTTGGAAGGTGATAAAAATATAAGTTTTAATAAAAAATAAAGTGTTTTTTAGAAAGCAATAAAATTGATATTGATTGGTAATGACTATAGTTATTATTAGTTAATATTTATAAATGTAGGACTATTCATTATGGTTATTTGAGGAAAAACAAGTCACCTAAATGATCATTTGATGGGATAGACGTTCATCCTTGCTTGATTTTCACCTCTACTGGATGCATTTGGGTTTTGGTCCCTTAATCTATTTCCTTAGTTTTAGGTCTTACCCCAAGACTAAAATGAGGTTTCAACATAAATAATATCCACAAGAAAAGTCAATTTTCTTTGTGCTTCTTCTAGTTGGATCTAAAATTTTCCTTCGTGCTTCTTTTAGTTGGGTCATTTGTTTTAAGGTAACATTTAACCTAATCCCATACATAAAACTAAACACTACCCTCAATTATGCTTTAATAAAAAATATTTAAAAAATATATAATAATAATAATAATAATATATAAATATGCATATAAGTGTTGATATCAATCTTTGTGTTTTCTAACTTAATTTTAGTATTTGTTTTCCAACTTATGCAAAGGTGAATGTAAAGACAAATGTTAGGATTTCTCAATTTGGTTTTGCCCCCCCTTTTAGTTAGCTTCATTGGTTATTATGTAATATTTTATTTGTGTTTTCTAACTTAACTTTAGGATTTGTTTTCCAACTTATGAAAAGGTGCATGTAAAGATAAATATTAGGATTTCTTAATTTGGTTTTTCCCCCTTTTAGTGAGTTTCATTGGTTTATTATTTTAAACAAAAAAAAATATTTTGAATTTTATTTTGTTTTTTTAATATATGTTATGGGGTGAGGTTTTCGAATTTCATATTTTTAAATATGTATCCTAGAACAAGTGTATAAAAATTATATGAAACAATGGTGGGATTATATATATATATATATATATATATATAGAGAGAGAGAGAGAGAGAGAGAGAGAGAGAGAGAGAGATATGAAAATTTTAAACATGTTTTAGGAGGGTGAATACTTGAAATTATGTGGTTTGAGTGGTTGAGTGTACTAGATGGTGATGTTATTTGTTGTCAAATGTTAAGTTTCATTTTGTCTTTCCATGTGTTTAAATGGGTTGGGATGTAGAATTCCATGTGTATGATGGAATGCTTCATGACTGGATGCGTGTATTTGGGATGTAGAAATATGAAAATTAGATCAAAGTCTCATGCACATTCATATTATTACATGCTCTTGGTTTTTAGCTCGGTCGTCTACAAACATTTAACTTTAAAGATAAGTATTCTACCTCCATCATCTTACCATGACTCAACCTTGTGGAGTTAGTAAAGTATGAGAATATATTAGACACTTATATAAGTACTTTGATAATAATAAAACATAATTCAAACGAGTTTAAAACCCTAGTTAAAAAGAGGGGAAATGGTTCAAATCTTATTGTAAGGATTTGATGTTCCATATCATAGTACCTTCCAAGAGGAGTAGAGACATAACAAAGAAAATGAGAAAAAGAATAATGTAGGGAATTATAACATAATGTCCCATATCTCTATGATGAGTGTAACCATTTGTGTATTTTCCCTTGTAATCTAATTTGAATAAGAAGAAAGTCATAGTCCTTTGTATTTTTTTTTAGTTTTCCCACGTCAAGTTTTCTAGTGCAAATATTATGTTTATAGTGCTCATTGTGTGTCTTTATTGTTGTAGTTTCATTCTTTATTTATCAATAGTTCAATATGTCTATGTGGTGTGTTATTTTCCTATAAAATCACTAAAGAATAGTCTCATAGTTGAGCATAGCATGCACCCTTAAAGATCAATTATTCTTAATTAGTTTCTCACCAAAGATCACACGTGTGCTAATTGCAAGTTACAATTTTTCATTTTAAATTTCTCAAGTAAATCCATTACATCAAATTCTTGTGAAAACAAAAATCAACATTCAATTAACTTACTCCATGCCAATGAAATAGCACATTAACCCTTAATTTATCTATCAAAAACTCACTATTTTCAATATAAATGAAGCCATCTACATATACGCACAAGTCAACGATTCATTCTTACCCCTAGATACCATATAGAGTGTCGGTTTATTTGCACTTTTATTGAAGCCATTTTATATAGGTACTCATCCATTCTTCCATCCCATGCCCTTGGAGCTTTCTTAAGTCTATAAATATCCTTATTCAAGTTATAGGTCATGGTTTTTATATGTAATTTCATAACCTATTGGGTGTTCCACAAACATCTCCTCGTCCATGAAACCATTCAAAAGTGTGTTGGAAATACTAAGACAACTGAGAGTAGGGGGTGAATCAGTTGTTATTGTTCTTAAACAATTTAATGCCTATTAAAATGTTATTAACCTTATTCAAGTGATCATCAAGATTATGCAAGTCATGAACAACAGAATAATAAACATCAATCACACACATGATATACAAAGAGACAAATATTCATGAGGAAACACATAAAGGGAGAAAACCTCTTCTTCTTGGAATGATAAGCAGTCTTTTAAGTTCTGTACATCATATTTCCTTGAGCACCAACTCAAAATGAGGCTATAACCTCTTCTTTAGCAAGTTGCCACTTGTTGAGAGCACCAACTCTTTGGTTTCTCTAGCACCCACTAGAAGGAAGCACCAACTCCCTGAGTGTTCCAACACCAACTAGATGGAATCACCAACTTCCAGTCACACAGGAACCAACCTGTATAAAAGAGAACAATGGTTCTCCCTTGCACCACCCTACCACCCTGGTTTTCTTGGCTGCAATTAGATGGAAGCTACAACTCCCTGTGTTCAAGAACCCATTTGAAACTCTGAGGAAAATAGTCCTCCCTAGCACCACCCTACCACCTTTTTTCTAAAACTTTGCTTGAATAATACTTTACAATAATACATACATTTTAACGTTTACTAGTTCTTCTTTGTTCTGCAATTCTGGTCTAGTTCCGTCTGTTCATTCTCGGCTCCACTTGTTGTTTCTTTCCATTTTCTCTTCCTTTGTTTTTCTCATGCTCTTAGGTTCTCGTACAGTCTGTTGTTTTCACCATTTTTTCTCTGTCCATCTTGTGTTCTTCATCTCTGCATCTCTCACACATTGTTCATGCTCTCTACTTGATTACATACAGTTCAACTTGTTTTACCAAGAAACAACAACCTTCCTCTGTCTTGGCATATTTCGTTTATTCATGCTCTCATCATCCATTACACTCTACATCTCCAATGCTCAATGTCGAGAATATCAGAACGCACAAGAGCCATGATTCCAACGCTCATGAACAATGATTCAACCTCTTAGGAACAATGATTTTGTTAGTCTAACTCAATCGTAACTGATCAAGAAATCATGAGATGAAACAACAACCCTTTGATCAGATTCAGATTGATCAACACCCTTGGATTATACTCTGAGGTGAAGCCTTGACAGCGTTAGCTCCTTACCCTATCTTTCGCTAATGTGACCATGGACGATTCTATCATGTGACCATGCGATTGTGGGCACGACCACAAAAAATTAAGACATGAGCATGTTCTGGCCCTGCAATGACATGGGACCGTCAATCTCATGATCTTGATGGTTCTCATGAAATGACAGTTCAAATCTGTCCACTCAAGTTTGCAGATCAGATCTTCCCTTCCTAAATCAATGACTGAGATTTACTTCGTGATCTGGGTTCCAATAGTTTCAAATCTCAGACCTCTCTTTTCCCATATGCCAAACTTTCGGAGTTGAAAATCCATTGATGTGTGTCCCTCTCAGATCAACGGTCCTCGTTCACTTTAGGAATTTGACCTTTCAAATACATAAATGGTTTTGCGGTCCCTTTCTCGATCAACGGTTTATTTCACGGAAACAAATCAATGGTTAGATTTGATCCTTACACTCATCCTTTCATTGTTTAATCCGACGACTAGGACTTAATTAAACATTGAGATGGACAGTTATCGGAACTTCTCCCTTGGAAACTTCAGGATTTCAACTTCTCAAACTTACACTATCCTTTCACTGTACTATGATCAATGGTTTAGAATACACCCGAAGTGGTCTTTCAGATTGGACGAATTGTGTCATTGTTGACGTGGTCTGCCACATTTCCTTGCTAAGGTGGTCTGCTGACATTGGTGAGACATGTAGGTAGAGTAGTGGAGTGTGGAGGCAGAGCACGATAGTGGAGTGTGACATGTAGCGGGTAGTGGAGTGTGATGTCAGAGTGCAAAGGTGGTATGTATGAGTGGTTTGGTGGTTTACTTGGAGGGGGAGTTAGGAGGTAAATAGTAATGAGGGAGGGGGGTCCGAGTTAACACGAATGTGACACATATGAGGGTCCCACATGGAAAATACCACCAACTTAGACCCCCCACCCCGATTAAAGACAAAAAGGTCGGGGGGGTCTGATATGCCCTGTCGATCGTAGATCTGAGAACCCAATTATCAACGGTTGAGATTAGCATGCCCTTCTTCTAACTTATCTTGTCCTTCCACTTTAGAATGATCTAATAGCTAAAATTTACTTCGGATGGTTTGACGGTCGAGGATTTATTTAGGCTCTCCCACTCTCCAAACTTGGGGGATTTCAAATCTCAAACTAACACTCTAGATCAGAAAACCCAAATCCACTTCAGATGATATGATGCTTGAGATCTTCTTCAGATGATCTGATGACTGCAATCTTCTTCGGATGATCCGACGATCGACAATTTATTTCGGCTCTCTGGCTCTTCGAGATTTGGGTATTTCAAATCTCAAACTAAAACTCTTGAAGTGATTTCTCTGGAGCATAACTTCCTCACATCTTTAGACCCGAAATGAATTTCATTCGTTGATCAATATATTATATCAATGGCTATATCTGTCTGCAATGAAAATTTTCCTTGGATTAAATCCAACAACTCTCCATATTTGTTTATCATATCCTCCCATTTATTTTGATCCGACAGCTGACACAAATTTGGGTGATCGAGATATCATATATCAACCCTTTATTATCTTGTCCTTCCATTAATTCAATCTGACGACTGTTGGTCCTTTGGATCGATGATCCAAGGACCATTTTCGTTCTTCCTCCCGAAATTCTGATCTCTCTGACTTAGAAGGTTTTCTAAGTGTTCACGGGTCTCAACCTTTGCTCCTCTTGCGATTTTGTCTCTAGGACCTCGTCTGCACTTCTGGACCACTATCTCTTCTGAGATTTATCGTCTTCTGTGCTCTCAAGGTGCGCTCTCAAGGTTTGGTTCGTTGTTGTTCTTTCCATCAATGTCAAGCACATGATTCCTGTAAAACATACCAACAAAGTGTTTACTTGACATCTAAATAGAAACTTCTCCACTTAAATTGAGTTGTTAATACCAAAATAGTTCTTATAGTATCTAATCTTGCAATGGTAGAAAAGTTTTCATTGTAATATATACATGGTTGTTGTGAATGATCCTTTGCTGCCAATCTATCCTATACCTTTCAACTGATCCATTTTCCCTATGCTTCATTTGAAAAATTGATTTGACTCTTGTGACATCATTTCCTCGAGGGAGATCAACTAGTTTCCATTTTTCATTTCTTTATATTATATCAATTTTGGTATCCGTTCCATCATGCTAAACTATAGTCTTGATTGCATCTATTCATAAAACCTTCGGTCAACTTGAACATAAGAAACTAGTGGAAAATTATAAATATTGTCTTTATTGTTAGTCTTTTGATAATTTTTTGTAAAATTCTTTACCTTTCTTATATGACTTGGAATTGATTTGGGACTTGCACTTAAAATTTATGAACAAGTTTTAAACAACAAAACTTGACTACCACTCAAACTTTCAATATGTTACTAGAATTTGTGGGAAGAGGAGAGATGTCATCTTTTTATGGATCCATTTCCACGGTTATTTGGTTTTCTTTCTTTACATATTATTTCCACAACCACACTCCCCCTTCATTAAAGATTACACCATGTTTGAATACATCATTTTTGAATAACACTTTCCTTGTTATTATATTAAAGAACTTATAACACTTTATCTCCCTACTCTAGCAAAAATAATACACGTTTCACCTTTATCATCAAGTTTTTTCCACTTCTCTTTGGGAACATGAGACTAAGGAATGTATCCAAACACCCTAATATGAACCACACTTGGATTTATTTCACTCTAAGGATCTTGTGAAATCATTCCCTTTACACTCTTTGTATGACATTTATTTACCAAGTAAATTAAAGTAGCTGCAACTTATACCCCCAAAAAATTGAAATCTCTTGACCTAATCATATTTTGTGTCTTTTAGATATTTACATAGAAATGAAAAACAATATTAGAGCAGGAAAAAAACCACTATCTTTCTTTATGGTAACTTTAAAATACTTGAAAAAAATAAAACATTCTAATTTCTCTAAGGAAAAATACCCATGTTCTTGAATTTAAATTATCAATAAAGGTATTGAAACACCCACACTTACCAATACAGAGTGATTTCATTGGGACACATATATTTTAATGTATCTGTGCAAGAGGTTCCTTGGTCCTCCATGATCTTCCTACCAAAAAGCATTGTTTGTTGTTTTTGAAGAATGCAACTTTCACATATTCAATACTTCTACTCCATCATTGGAAACCTATTCACCATATGTTTCTTATATAATAAATGAAACCATGAAATTTTAAATCATTGAACATCATATGCCATATCCAATCTCATTATCTAGGATATTTTTCAAAGGTTGAAGTATACCACTTCCAAGCATGATGGAAAACATTGTTCGCCATTGACACTTCTAGAATAATTTTACTCTTGGGAACTCAAACAAATATGATGGTAAAAGAACCCATGTGCATTCCTAAGAACACATACATGCACTTCTAATAACAAATGTACATTCCTAAGAATGTCTTCACGCTCTAGGAATTTGTGCACATTCCTCGTTTTTTTTTTTAAAGTTATGGTAAGTCCATTTCACCAACAAACTGCGATGCATGTTTTATAGGTGATTGACCAAATTAAGGAGTGGAAATTGAGGAGAGATTTACAAACAACTACTAGACTATGTGATGCAGGAGCATCATCAACAACTACACTTGGAATGACAACTCAGCGCCTAAAATCCAATCCAAGCGAATGAAGTGACTCTGTAAAGAAGTCAAAGGAGAGAGAGGGAGAACACTCATAAGGTGAGAAAGGATTATTTTCAAGAACCTTTGGGTCTGAGTCTGACAAATTTCCTAGAAAATCAAGAAGTGCTTGGGAGATCGAAATCTTTGGAGAGATAAAGCTCAAGAAGAGTAGCACTTTCCAAGAAGCAGGAATGAGATCCAAGAAATGGACTCACAGGAAGGATAAAGGTCAAAGCCTTTAAATCCTTTAGAAAATATTCTAAGTCTAAAGAAATCTTTAGCTCAGAGGGAATATCTGGACCATCCGATCAACGTCTAGACAAGATCATCGTCCAGGGAAGATCTGGACCATCTGAATTTCCCAGAAAAGAAAAAAGTTCTTGGGAGATCAAAATCTTTGGAGAGTTCAAGCTCAGGAGGAGTAGAACTTTCCAATAAGCGCAAACTATATCCAAGAAATGGACTCGCGGGAAGGATAAAGGTCAAAGCCTTTAAATCCTTTCGAAAATCTTCTAAGTCTAAAGAAATATTTAGCTCAGAGGGAAGATATGGACCGTTCGATCTGAGCACAAACGGATCGTATCTGTCTAATAAACGTAAAGTGCACTAACATTAAAGATTTGAACATACAAAGGAGGAACAAGGTCACAAAATTCTGAAATCATCGGAACCTTCCATCATGACAGGACACATGGCGAGAGATCAACATTTCGCTGACTCACTGAGTGGAAAGGTCAAAGAGAAGATTTATGAGGATTCACGAAGTGTGAATTCGTGAAAATATCATAGTTGTTGATCGTTTTGAAATCATCGAGACCATTCGTTGTCAAGGAGGACACATGGTGAGAGATCAACATTTCCCTGACTTGTGACTCAAAGGAGTCAAAGGTTGATTCGCGAGAACTGACGAAATACAAAACTGCGACATGATCTGAGTCGTTGATCAAAGGGGATATCTGGACCATTGATCCAGCGCCATCGCAATTTTGGCTATCGGGAGAACGGAGACAAGGAGACTCCAAAGTCACAAATCATGAAAATATCACAGTCGTTGATCGAAGGAGGGATTTGAACAATAGATATGGTTTTGTCGGGACTTTGCAACTCAAGAAATTAGGGGTAAGAGTTTGGGGAACTCACGAAACCCGAAACCGCTAATATTTGATCTGAGTCATCGATTCGAGAAGAGATCTGGACCATTGAACATCTAGGGACATGACTCATGAAGTGTAAACACATGAGAGACAAAATCGAGAAACACGAAATCATGAAGTGCTCGAAAGATTGGACCACAATCACAGCGAATGGGAATATAGGGGCTAGCATGCGTTAGGCACTTTTTGGGATTTCAGAAGGCGAGAGAGTCGGAGTGACTCGCATGTAAAGGCCCAATACGTGGAGCTGTGACACGCCTTTCGATTAGGCGACTAGTCACTGCCTTACTCACATAAAAGGTGGGGCTTAACCATGAGAGTTAGCATCTAAACATGCTGAAGATAAAAGGAATTAAGGAGAAAGTCACAAGTTCCATATAACCCATGCTTTAAGGGAAAGAGGGCTTGGTAAGTGGATTTGAGGTTCTTGAGGGCGAAAGAGTCAATCAGACTCAGTTTCTTGATCGATTCCAAACTGAGAGGTCATGCAGTCCTTAGGAGAGAAGGCGAGTTTGCATCACTATGCTAATGTGATCATCAATTGGTTCCATTCAAGTATTTTAATTGAATTCTATTTTTTTAACTTCATAATTTATTTAAATTATAAAAAATAAATTAAAATTTAATTTTCCGTTACTAAACTGCAACATACTTAATTAACATGGATATTGAAAAAAACCCAAACCCAACATCACCACATGAAGAAACACCAAAACCCATGGTCTGGATGTACCTATGAAGAGCCCCATGGTATTTCAGAACCAGATGTCGCTCAGAGTCTTTGATACCCAACTTGGTGCACAAGGTATGGAAGTTATTTGTGAACGCCAACAATGTTTGGTCCCTCTCTTTCTGCAGTGTGGTACATCTCATGTACTGGTCATCATAGTTACCAATAGGGTAATACTGCTAATTGACTACATCCACAAAAAAATACCAAATGGTCTCAACCCCATATATTCCAGACTCCTCTGTGGAACTTTTCTCCAAGTAAGTTTCCAACCAATGTTTGACATGGGGGAGATCCTTAAGGAGTGTGAAGGTGATATTTTCCTTGTCGAAAAAATTGTGAACAAAGAAATAACCTTTTAGCATATTTAACCATTTTTTTAGGGAATCCCCATCGATCTGACCTTCAAATACGAGAATATCAAAATTCACTTGTACCTTCAAAGGGGAAGTTCCTCCAAAGTGTCTTCTTGATGAATATACACCTGTTGTTATCTACAGGGGTTGAAGGATGTGGGAAAATTCTCCATCCTTTCGTCCCTCTGTCGCATGAGAGCTTGCTCGAGAAACGGATTAATATGATCTTCTTCTCTATCATTTCTATTTTCTTCCACCATGGAGGGTTTCTTGTGGGTGTGAGAGATATTTTACTTAATATAGACAATATCGATACCCAACTTGCTATACTCAGACCTCATCGGGGACATGCACTAAAAAACCAATCAAGAGAAGCCTGCTCTGATACCATTGATCCATATTATTTTGTAGAACAAAATGAAGGAAGAGATATAAAAATGAAATATAAAGAGATATTGCAAGATACAAAAAAATATTTCAGTAAACACAAAGATACAATAATACACAATTTCTATTAATGATCGAAATTCACAGAACTATAAAAATACAAAGTGAATGAACTCACTAGAATGGTGGCATATTATATCTGAGAAGAGATGTGACGACTATGCTCATTCACAAGAATATGAATATGATTCTTAAAATGAGGCTCCAAATTCCTTTTTAACATTAAGAAAATCCAAAACCCTAACACCGAAAGATGAAAAACCAAAAGGTAGTTGTTACGTCAACCTCAGAGGGGCGTAACTTTTGCATAAAATCTTTTTTTGGGTTGCTCAATACATCATTGGAAAGGTCTAGTCAATAAGAACACATTCCGATTGCCCCAATATACTGTGGTTGGAATTATATTAAGCTCAAAATCCCAAACAAACAACGTTTAGGGCCTCAAAACAACCCCAGAAGTTTGGGACCCGAAAAACTATTGAAAAACTGTCAAGGTGGAAAACTATTTTTCGAGCCAGTGGAATAGGTAGGTGATCACCGATATCCACCTGGATCATCCTCTGAACACATCGAAGAAGTTTCCTCTAACTTGTGTGATTTCATATCGGGGCAGAAGAAAGTAAATCATTTGAACTGCTCATAGAAGTTAGAAGAAACTCTTTCGAACTGTTCATAGAAGTTAGAAGATTTTTTGTCGATTTCAAGTTTGGATTTCAACACCAAGTCTTGATGATTTTTTTCAAGTAAAAAACATGAGTTTTCTAAGTATCTTAGGTGGAGAGGGAGACTTATGAGGAATTCTCTTAGGCTCAAAAGATAAGGGGCTCCATTTTCTAGGGAGGTAAGAAAGATCAAATGGAAAATGGAGGGTTGTAGTGTCTATCACAACACCATACATGCTATAAGTATCTTCTTTTTATTCATGCACAATTTTATATACCCAGATTCTCAATCTGTCTCTACAATTGTTTTCTATAGTCAATAAGATTTCCATATACTACTCTTGTGTCCCAAATGGACCTCCGAGCAAGGAGTTATTCCCTCTAGAAGTAAATTAGTGTTGAAACTATACCCTCTATAGTTTCAACCATAACTTTCTTGTATGAGCGCTGTTTTTTGCCTGGAATAGCTCCTTGGAATCTCCTTTCAAGTTCTTTTGTTTTAGTTGCAAAGATATGGTGTACCAAGGTACACCTTCTTCTCGTGATTTTTGACTACCTAAAAATGTCGTTTAGGTCTTCAAAATCGCGTTGCAAGTTTGTGACCTTCAAAATTATAAACCTTTCATGGAAAATCATCAATTTACCGTAGTAACAAACTGCCAAATCAATATGCACCTTTCTTCGACGATTTTCATTCCCCTTTCCTCATTTTATTCTTCCTTTTCAAAGGTCATGCATGCACTAGTTCTCTATTATGTACAAATATTCAACACACACAAGTTTTACATGTGCAATGCCACTATTTAGCACACATAGTGCGCACCGATATCTAGTGCGCACAATATTTTTATCGCGCACCAATATCTAGTGCACACAACTTCTGCACTGCACACCAATATCCAATACACACAACTTTTACACTGCGCACGAATATTCATTATGCACAAATTTTACACTATGCATCAAAATTCAGTATGCACAACTTTTTCATTACGCACCCATATTTAGTGCACACAATTTTTATGTTGTGCACCACTTTTATACCATGCACCAATATTCATCACGCACAACTTTTGCATTGTTCACCCATATTTAGTGCACACATATTTTATGTCTCACACCATATTTCATAATGTGTAGTGCCAATATGCAATGTCCACAAATTGCACACCAATCTCTTGCATGCACCACAAGACTTGCACCACGCAATGCCAATACTTAGTGCACGTAAACCCTTTCATTGCTTAGTTGATTTTTTCCATAATTCTTTCTCATGACCATCGCAACCATCATGAAAATGCCCGACTCAGCTTCCTAATCCAATTTAGTCACTTGGAAGTCAAAACAACCCCTCCATAACAAGCATTCTGATTGCAGTTCCAGCTTGAATTGCTTAGAAATTCAGGGATTTCACTCATACTCTACTGTTTTTCCCAAATTAAACACAACTCAAATGTTTATATAATGAATTTACCAACTTCATGCTCATTGTTGGCCCATAAAATCTCAATTTTGAACCAAAAATCTCTTATCCCACTCTATAACATACCCCTAACCCCAAGCTAGTTCACGCCACTACTAAATCAACCCAATAAAATTTTTGATACCAAACTATAACAGTTCCAAGTCCCCTTTGACACCAACCATGTGCACCATATGCCTTATACTGTGCACAAGAATTATTTCCCAATGTGCGACTACATCATGCTAACTAACATGAATGTCATGCCCTCACTGAAGCAAGCCATGTGCCCACAGACTTGTATTGTGCATGACAATTGTTTGCCAATGTACGCGATTATCAGAGCCTTGCACCAGAATCACATTACCGTTACTACTAAAATTGATTAACATATACATTTAAATATGGAATGACAAACAACATGACATTCAAGCTCATGCAACTGTCCATACTAGTTAAATTCATAAATGCAAGTACATAAACATACACATCAACAACTAAACTCATTCAACAATCTAACTAGATATTTGTCTGCATTTTTCTACACACAACATGCAGTAATAAACACAATATCTCAGAGTAAAATACACAACAACTATATCAACATTTAACATACATAAGCACAACAAATAATACCACGTATATTATAAACTATGAAACCCATTGCAAAGGACGAACGTTCCTCCCAACCGTAGAATTTGTTTTCTATTTCTCAACAACAAGTCACCTCTGATTCGGGGCTATGAATCCACAATAGATGGTGGTCATTAAGGATGGCTAATGTCCACCTCTCAATAGTCAATTTCCCACAACTAATTCCAGTACTCCATCAACTTCCTTCCCCACAACCTACACAACCCAAGGGATGGGATTCCCCTTCACTACTCAGAGTCCCTCAGGATTTCCTACTCTCTTACAAGGCCTTCAATATAGGTTGGAAAATAAATCTCTCTATTGGGACCTCATGAATTCTATAGTTTCCAAAGGAAATTCATATAACAACACAATGTTTGTTGAACTCTTAACCATTTTCACATAGAATGTTGTTCACAGGCGCACAACCTCTTTTTCTATGAAATTAAAACTCCAAACAACTGCCAAAAATGCCCACAATAGCTACCTTCAAGCTTAAACACTCCAAGCTCTCTTGTTGTCAAAAAATGTGCATGTAAAAACTGCTCTCCATGCAAAAATGTGAATAATGATTTCTTCTCTCTCTACCTATACAAATTTTCCTCTCTTCCTCTTGCTAGCTTGATTTTCACTCTTCCCCAAGATGATTTTACTCAACTTCCATGCTCTCAATAACTATGGGATGTGATTTCTCATAGCTACCCTCTTACATGAATTCAATGATTGGGATCTAGAACACTCAACCGGTAAATGGAAGGTTCATAGTATG
>ML780918.1:101248-128317 GCA_009831015.1 Picea engelmannii
CAAGGTAAGGTAGCAAAGTGATACATGTTCACATTTAGATGGTGATATAAATAAGGTAAAAATTTACATAACTAATTATTTGGCATAAGCATAAGAAAAAAATAAGCATAAGCATCTTTTTCAAGCATCTTTATAAAAAAAAATAACTTTATAAGAAAAAAACTAACTTTATATAAACTTTGTTATTAACTAAACCAGAAACAACTTTAAACACAAAAATATAAAAAATAACAAATTTTTCATTCCAATGGTTTGATTGAAAAAAAGTAATAATTAAATTTTATATAAAAGGAAAAGGAAGAAATAAATTCCAGGGTGGTTAAACTAATGTAAGATACAATAATGATGATTGACATGTAAACATTTAATGACTGGTGAATTATGTCATTACAATCTCTTAAAACTTTAATTTATTTTTTATTTAAAACAGTTAAAATAACAACAATAACTATAAGCAAAAGTAGGTGAAAGAAAAACTGAATTGCATGTGTTATAATAGCTACAAATAAACTGTAATAGTGATTAACATGATAGCATATAAATCATATCCATGTAAAAAAATATAACTTTTATTCTTTCTAATTTCAGAAATAAAATTAAAAACAAATACCATTTAAAATGCTAAGAAAATGGTTATCTATTTAAGGAACTATAATGCATAGCAGAGGCTGGTTAAACTAATCATATATGTAGGTTAGTTGAGGAAGGAGTTAATATAGATGGCCTTAAAAAAATTTTCATGAGTAATATTTAAACTGTTAAAAAACCTAAATTCAATAACTATTAAAAAACCTAAATTATTTAAGAAGCAACGACAGGTAGTTACACTACCACAGACACAGATTAAACTAATTGGAAAGAAATAAAGTGTCTGTTAACCCAAAATACAGCGAGGCTAACTACTATCCAGATGGATAAACACCAAAGCCAACATGTTAAAACTAATAAGAAAAACAACACGGGTGTGTTAACTACTAACTACTAAATATGTATGTTAAGATACGGTAATGAAAACTTAAATTTAATAAACATGGCAGACACCGGGAGCCATAAGATTGAGACAAGGGAAGAGAAGATAGAGCCACACATACCTATAGCAGAGATTTGGTTCATTTACGAATGAGGGTTTCAAAGGGCTTGTTAAGAATGGCTTCTACTATTGAGTTTTTCCAACCAGGTGGTTCGAATTTAAAAAGAGCAGAGCTATGCAAAGCTATGACAATTTAAATATTTTTAATTAAATATACTCTATGCATAAGATTTGGTTTACCGAGTGCCGAACATGAAATAATTTCAATTAAATTGATAAAATTAAACCAAGGCTATGCATGAGATTTGGGATATGCAAGAGCCAAACATGAAATAATTTCAATTAAATTGATAGGAAGAAAGCAAGGTTATACGTGCGATTAGACATATAAAAAACTAGGGCTTCTTAAAAGAACACAGGGTAACGGAAATAAAATTAAAATGTGATAGCCGATAGCCGATAAGATCATCCACTGATCTTATCGGCTATCGGCTATCACATTGTTTAGAAGAGAGCAGTGATACAATCCAAAGCTACGGTAATAAAAATTAAACATAAAGTCCAAAGCTACGGCTATCGGCTATCGACTTTCGGCTTCTTGAAGTTGTTTTCTCCAAACTAAACATACAGTCCAAAGCTACGGTAATAAAAATTAAACATACATTCCAAAGCTACGGTATCTTATAACAGTACAAAGCTACGGTAATATAAGTTATTTTTCAATAAAAGTTACAGTCCAAAGCTACAGTATTAACAACTAAACATACAGTTGAACACTATGGTAATAAAAAAAAATTTCGATGGAGAAAAACTAAACTCACAGTCCAAAGCTACGGTATCTTAAAACAGTCCAAACATAGAGTAGAAACTACCATAACAAAAACTTAAAAAAAAAATGGTTTCGAAACTTACCTGTTGCAACCACAACGATGACCCCGGCTCCGACCTCAGCTGCGCTCACATCCGCTATTCTCGCGACCAATCGACGACCTCCTCACGACAACACAACAGCATACACCAAACAACAACACAACATCATACACACGACAACACGACCACATACAACAAACGACAACAAATTTGCGTAAAACATTCCAAAATCGATGTGTCATTAATATATAAACAATCTTTCAGCCGAAAGATAGTTCAGCCGAACAATTGTTCGACCGAAAACTTATTGCCAGAAAAAAAATATCCAGCCGACCAAATTTGTACATGCAAATCGAGGGGGCAGTTATTGCACTATTCGATTTGACATTTATGTTTTCATCCGAAAAATAGTTCGGCCGAAAATAATATCTTTCGGCCGAAAAAGATTATTAGTTCGGCCGAAAAAATGTTTTCCGAAATTTTGGAGACCTGATTTTCACGAAAGTGTAACCCACCTTTGTGATTTCACCCCTCTTGCATATTGGAATAACATTTACCAATATACCATCTCCTCTCTCTTATCATCCATATGTCTAGGTGTACTATTTTATGGATCACCCTTTAGTTTGATACCATTAACATAGTCTATCATCCATATGTATAGGTGTATTGTTTTATGGATCACCCTTTGGTTTGACACCATTAACATAATCTAAACTAAGGAAAGTTTGGTGGAGCTCACCAACCTTAAAAAGCAATGTTTCCAACTTCGTTTTCAAGATATTTAGAAATGATAAAAATACTATTTTTGAATATTGAATCACATTCATGCAGAATGATCAATTCCTCAAACCATCATTATTGTCGTAGATTTTAGCATTGCCTCACTCATTTATTCAACAATCTTACATGATGTGACCTAGAAATGGATGAGGATGGGACCCCCAACCGTTTAGCGAGTGGAAGAAAAACAAAGCATAAAACTGAGAAAATCAAACCAAACACAACACACGAACAATCACACAATTGAAGCAGTGATTTATGTGGAGACCCAATCTTGGGAAAAACCACAGGCAATGATAGTCTATATTCTTATTATTCAAGGGAGAATTACAATAGCCAGCACATCCATACAACCATCCTCTCCTCACAGACACACTGCACTCCATAGTATTGTGTCTTGCTCAAACACTCTACAAACATTGTACTCTCACCTCTATGGGTATGCTCGTATAGATAACATCTCTCAAACAATTAAACTAATTTATTATAATTTGTTCCACCAGTTAGACAATATTTTCACAAAAGAGTGCATGTATGTACATTCCTAATATAGTTGCATGCATGTGCATGTGACTGCATGAAAAATTCGTTGGCATATTTTCCAACAATCTCTACCTTGACAAAAATTTACCTGATATATCGTGCCCTTAATTAATTCATCACTTTTTGTGCAAGCCAAGAGAAGCCAAACACCATCACAACTCCACAACTTCTCTGAAAATATTGTTACTTGAACATGTCTTCCTGATTCACTCTAGTATGGACCATTCTTCCTCCATCAGTAACATGCCTTATAAAACGATACACTTGTCCATTTTTATATGTTGGACTATTACAAATGCACAACACTTTGACCACCATGGAACACCACATCATGTACTTGTCCATACTTACCTAATATATCCTTACATTCTTTCAAGACATAACCTGAGGTAGAAATCCTCTCATTCAAATCTGATGAATCATAACTATAGACTAAATCACTACAACCATTGTAGGTGATCCTTGTGATTTTGTGCTTCAAGCACCCATTTCCATGCCCTTCACCTAGTTTTTCCATGTGTCTACTGACAACACAAACTGCATGTAAAATGCTGACCATTTCCCCATCGCAATTATCAAACTTCCTACTAGCATATAATACTCAAGACATATAACCCTTTTCTTCTTCATTAGTTAGGAAATAAACCCAAAGAGAACTTACAATGTAAATCCAAATGGATTTTACTGGTTTCACATTATTCATACCGAATTTCGTGAGTATCTTCACCACATACTTCTGTTGTGATAACCAAGCTTACCATATTTCTTGTCTTCTTGTATTTCCATGCCCAAGATTTATTTTTCTACTCCCAGATCCTTCATAACAAACATCCTAACCAATTGAGCCAACTTATTGATCTCAACCATGCTTGTGCTTGCAACAAGCATAACATATAAGACCAAGATAATGAATATACCATAAACACAATGGTTATACTCGCTTCATGTAAAATTTGGCTCACCATGAAGGAATCAAACATCCTGTACCATTTTCATGACATGATTCTACCCATACAATGATTTTTGAGTTTGTAAACAAATCTTATGTTGTGATTCTCAACTAACCGTTCTGGCTATTCCATATACATCCCCTTATCCAAAAAACTCCATGTGAAATAGTTTTAGCATCTAGTTGTACTATCACAACTAGTGCTAACACAATATGAATAGAAAAATGATTTTAACAAATGGTGAGAAACTTTCATGGAAATCAATACCTTCTGAATACCCTTCTACTACCAGTCATGCTTTGAACCTTTTATCTCTTACTATGTTTGATTTTATAAAAGGAGATTTATCAAAAATTGCATCTATGTCCATGATGATTTTGTGGGAAGTAGGATCCCACATTTTGCATCCATTAACACCATCACCATATCAAAGATCTACATGTTTGATTTAGGTCCTACTTAGAAAGTTGATAAAAAACATAAGCATCACTACCAAATACTTTCACATTTGAGTAATTACCAGATGACTTGTTCATACCTCCTCTGGAATCTTCTAGTCTTTTGCAGCCGATGGTGACTGAGTTACCATATAGAACAACCATTTTTTCCCACAACTATTGGTGCAACTTGCCATTATTGAACATGCCCATTCGATCCCAACTACCTTGCAATACTCTCCAAGTTCCATGGATATGAACCTGGATTCATCATATATTCTCAAACACTTGATTGACCTGCCAACACATCAACCTTTCTAAACACCCACCTTTATAACTTGGACACACTACTCCATCTCAATCTTTTCATTCGAACAACTTTGACCAAATCCCACCATGTCAACCCAAGTGAACCTTTGTCGCTCAATTCCAGGGACTTTACATTGGAGTCTTAATGCTCCACCTTAACATGGACATTCCCTTGACCAAATCCGGTCAAGTTGGCCAAGTAATCCTTCACTGCTTACCTTCAGGCCCATTTACAATGGAGTTCACCAAGCCTTTTATAGACTTCATTACATGCAATCCATGGACACAATACCATTGGATACCCAAAAACATGGACCCAAAAAAATACC
Organism: Picea engelmannii; assembly: GCA_009831015.1. NCBI lineage: Eukaryota > Viridiplantae > Streptophyta > Pinopsida > Pinales > Pinaceae > Picea > Picea engelmannii. The sequence goes on from ML780918.1 coordinate 106,500, forward strand.
TACTTTGACTTAAAAGCTAGATTTAACTCATTAACTCTTTCATCGAGTCAAGGTTAGCCCAACATACATGGCCCTCCACATATTCAATCTACCTAAATCTATGTCTATACTTTTCATAGGTGACTTGATAAACTAGGGGTACACATGCTTATCCAAGTCTTACAAACGTATGTTCATTTTCATGCAATCAATAATGTTTCAAACTCCAAGGTAAATACATTTTTTTTTCTTTACTATGACTCAGCTATCACCGTTGTTGATGTTGCATTGTTGTACGAGAAGATTCTGTATCTTAAGCTTCCACAGTTCAAAGATATTCTTGTCGGTGAATTTCTCCACCTCAAACTTAGAACTCTGCACTTTCTCGATTAGCACAAAAATAATCCAAATTACTCCTTATAAAACCAAGCATTTTTAATATACAAAAATAATGGTATTCCAAAGTTAAACCCCAAAACATTTAAGTAAAAGATTTAAATCCCCAATATATATATATAAGATATTTCTTAAAACCTTTTACTAAAGAGTCCATAGATATTAAACAAATAATATTGTAACGTTCTCCACCCATTTTAATTCATAAAGAATGATCCTTTATGAAATACATGTTCTCATTTATTATGATGAAAGGCATACACCTATTGGAAATGGGAATAATTAATGGTATTTTAATCTAAAATCATAATCTGATGGTTAACAATTGAAGATGCAGACATATTCTTAGTCATCCTCCTAAATCAATGAATGTGATTTATTGTTCATAACTTCCTTGCATTTATGAATGCATCTGTTTACCTGTTTAATTTTTCACATTTACCTAATCATATTAATAAATTACTGTAAGGCCATATGATTGCCACATTTAGATGATTAACATAGATTAATATCTATGCAAGCCACATTTGAATGATTAACCTACACTATGGATTTTCGTGGGCCTAGCGTTTTTACTGTGATAATTAAGTTTTTTTTTAACTACATGGGAGTTTTACCAGCTGTAAGCCTTTCAACATTCACTAGTGACGAGTTAGCAATTGTGCTAGTATAAAAACCATCCTTCATATATCTTGGTATTATATAGCAAGAAAAGGTAGCTTTCATACCCTGTTCATACGAATTTCCAACGATTATCTTACCTAGTGTCAAAAATTGCCACGACACGACTATCATACCTCGTGTGCATTACACAACAAACACACACCTTTCATATCGCATAACTCAATGCATATATTTTGTGCTCTTATCGCGCCTCTGGGATAATCTACCGGTACTACCCCAGTTAGGAGATATTATGGCTCCCTTTGAATAGATTTACCCATGTCAGGTTAGAAACTATCACCCATGTTCAACAAATCTATTTTCTTTAGAACATAGATCGAACTCTTCCTTAAACTCAGGTAGATTTTCTTGGCTTCGCTAACTTGCTTTGATATTCAACGATTGGATTTATTCTCCTTCACTCTCTGATCCTTCAACTCTGTGATCTCATACCACTTGTTCGGAAACATAAGCAAAACCGAGCATAAAGAGAGAATAAAACTAAGAACATCAAACCAAACACAACACACCAACAATCATACAATTGAAACAATGATTTATGTGGAATCCCAATGTTGGAAAAAACCACGGGCAATGATAGTACGCTAATCCACAGTATTGTGTCTTGCTCACACACTCTACACACATTGCAATCTCACCTCTATGGGTATGCTCGTATATATAACATTGTTCAAACAGTTAGACTAATTGATCCACCAGTTACACAATCGGTTCACAAAAGAGTGCATGCATGTGCATTCCTAATATAGCTGCATGCATGTGCATGTGACTGCATAGGATATTTGTTGACATGTTTCCAACAAAAACATCAATCGTAATTATGTGTATGAGAGTTTCTATCTGGAGTATGAGAGATTCAATCGAGAGTATGACTTTAGTTTATTAATAGATCTATTGTAGAGGTTTCCTCTACCCATAAACTCGCATCATTTTGTTGTTAATTTTTTTGAATGAATAATGATACATCCGTTTTGTTTTGAGTAGGTTGTAGAAATAAAGTTAGTTATATTGATTATTTATTCTTTCAAGTAATGAAGTAAAATAGCTTCCATACAAGTCTCGGTATTATGTCACCAAAATACATGGTCTTCGTCAATACAACACGATATCACTATTTTTTTTTGTTTAAAATCCATTTTTGAGTGTAGAAATAGATTCACTATGCTGAAAAAAATCCCTACCTCTATACGAAATAATCACTCAAATTTAATGATCTAACAATTTTTTACCAGATTTAAGACAAATATTCCTCTCAAAAATAACCAAAAAAATCATTTAGTAAAACATTTAGACTAGTACATCATGATATGCACGTTTTTTTTATATAAATTCAGACATTTACATGCAATCTATAAATTTGACCTTCCTTTGTCTTTGTCATTTTTAGTGACATATTACGCTACTCAATAAATCCTGGGCGGCATACAATATTGACAAAGATATATGCATACAATATAAAACCATGAAGTGTTTTTACAAGAACTGAATGCAATGGTTAAACTTTCACTACAACAACTAAATATTTAAGAGATTAGTATCGGCATAAGCCAAATTTACTCACATGACCTAATATAATCTATGGAAGAATGACAAACTGATAGAAAGCTCGCCCAAATCCAAGAAACTATCAAAGTATGAGGAATTAAATTACAATAAGAAGAAGAATGATTTTACTTCAATATTCCTGGTCCATCAAATTACAATAAGAAGAAGAATGATTTTACTTCAATATTATACTTTGACTGAGGGATGGGGACTAGTGTGATGATCATTTGTTCCATTGCTACTGTTTAACATGATGTTTGGTTGAAGGCCGTTAATCGCTTCCAATCGATCGTATTGATAATCTCCCATGCAATCGTCCAACAATAATTGGGACCATGATTTGGAGGTATCTATTTCCACTGCGTGATCATCTGTTTCTTTCAAGTCTTCTTCTTGATCAATACCATCATGGGTATCTGGTACGTGATCATAATCATAACTACCTCCATCTTCTATTGTCGTTCCACACTATCTGACTGCCCTTATTTTCAAGGGTAGATTTTGAGAGCTATAATTATCTTATCTACGACTCCTAACTCGGGAGCAATCTTCACAGGGTGTCACCAGTTCCTACCTGTCATTCTTTGGCACAACTGCCCTTCTTCTACTCACATCCAAAAAAAAAATGGCAGAGAGCATAGGGGATTACAAGTGATATTTCAGTTATGCATACATTTTATATCTGGTATATTACAAGTGTTATCAGATCACTTTCCTCAGTAGAAAGTGTGGGTTAATTTTTTTTTCAGGGTAGAGACATATTCCAACATTTTTAAGCCACATAGATCTGTCGTTACGTGCATAAACCCATGGTTGAGGGATTCATACATGCAGGAAATACTAGTGGTACTTAAGCGCACATTTGTTGGCCACCCTTGTAACCCATGTTGGTACCCCTTCGAGTGGTAGTGCATCAGATAACACATGTGTACGGATCGACCTATATTACCTAAAGCCCTCTTTAGATAAAACGATTGGCCACCTGACTTCTATAGTGTCACTGAGAATAGCACTCGGGAAGATAGTCTCTAGTACCTGGGTAGTCGGGTAGTAGGACTAAGGGTCTATCCTCCTTAGTTAGTGCCCTGAGATACTGGCCCAAGTACTACTGTTGGACCCCGAATGTATATCAAAGAGCTATAGCACAGGTAAAACCCTTATCTATAGAACCCTTGAATACCTATCCCTTGGGGGACAGAAACATAAACAAATTAAAAAAGACAAGATCTATTGCCGTGCAACTGTGTTCAGGTTGCCAAGTAAATACACATTTCTTTTTGGTTAAGCATTTGGTCATTTCCTCTTTGCAGTATTATTTGACACCTATTCCATTGGATTCATCTCTTTGCCCTTATCACATTCATCCATATCATTTTTTCGGCCAAAATGTTTTACCCTGCTTGCCCCTTTTAAATTTCCTCATCCTCATGGCCCATACTCGTAGCCAAGACTTGGAAGCTCGCTTCAACACCTTGCAATCTGGTCTCATTGAGACCCAACAAGAAGTGAAACAACTTAGTGCCAATGTTGCCACCATCAATACAACCATGCAGCCCTCAATGGGGGAAATCAAACAAGACCTCACCACCCAACTTGAATTAGTCTTTTCAGCACTATGCACCAAGCTGCATATCCCTACAGATAACCCTTCCTATTCCTCACCTCCACATACTTAAGGTGACCATTCCTCTCATTCCCATACCTTGCAGAACCATCACTTTCAACGTGACCTATGCCTTCAGCGGGTGGATGTGACCAAATTTGATGGCTCAGACCCCACTGGTTGGGTAACCCAAATGGAACATTACTTCTCTTTATACGGCATTACAGATGACTTGGCCAAACTCCGTTATGGTGTTCTCCATCTAGATCAAGAACGTTGGCAATGGTGGCAATGGAGAAAAACTTCTCTTCAAGGGTATATTGCTTGGACACACTTTGTGGTAGAGATTTATGAACACTTTGACACTGACACCAACCATTTGGACCGTTTGACAAAGATGAAACAATTAGGAACAGTGGAAGACTTTATAGCTTCCTTTAAGCACCTAGATTTTAGAACAGAGGGCATGTGTGATGCCTTTTTCTGAGAGTGTTTTATCAGCAACCTTAAGGATGAAATTTGGTCCCATGTCCTCATGGCTCGGCCCGAGAGTTGGATGGAGGCTACCAAGATATCTAAAGAAGAAAAACATGTTGTATCTGTTCAAAACTTCAAACCCTCTTTTATCCCTCTCCCTAAACCAATAAATTCCACTACTCCCTCTGTTCCACTAAAGATCCAAAAATTGACTAGGGTTGAAATGGCTAAACACCAACTCAAAGGCCTTTGTTATAACTGTGATGACATATTTCTCGGGCCACAAGTGTAAAGAACAAAAGATTTTTATGGCCATCTTCGAGGATATTTTGGAAGAAGATGAAGAAACTCCCTCTATGTCTGAGTCCCCTGAATCAACTGAAATAACCCCTCCCTCAAACCCTACTGAAGTAGAACTGGTGATTTCCCTTAATGCTCTCACTGGCTTCTCCACTCCCCAAATCCTCAAGATAATTGGTTAGATCAAGCATCATAAGGTCATCATTCTGGTTGATAGTGGCAACACCCATAATTTTATTCATCGCCGCATTGCCCAAGAAACTCATTCGTACATCTATGCTGTCAATAATTTCCAAATCATGATTGCCAATGGTGGTTCCATGAAATGTGGAGGGCATTGTGAAAATGTGTGTCTCCAAATTGGTGACTACCACGTGAAATCCCATATGTTTTATATCAACATGGGAGGTTATGACATTGTGTTGGGTGCAAATTGGCTAAGGACTTTGGGTCCCATCCTCATGAATTTTAAAGACTTAACCATGCAATTCAACCAGGAGGGCCACCAATATAAGTTCCAAGGAATCACCACCGGTTCACCTGAGATCATTAGTTCCCATCGCATGGAAAAGCTGCTAAAAAAGGGTCATTTTGCTGTTATCGCCCAAATCCATGCAATACAAGCAACAAAGACACCCTCGGTACCGCAAGACCTCCAAGCCATCCTTTCTAAACATCAATTGGTCTTTTCCAGTCCCCAAGGCCTCCCTCCTTCCCATTTTTTTCATGATCATTCCATTCCCGTTGTACCCAGAAGCCTTCCTCCCAATATCCATCCATATAGTCACCCCTTTTCCCAAAAAAATGAAATTGAGAAAATGGTCCAGGAACTCCTTAATGTAGGCATTATCCGCCCTAGTATGAGCCCATACTCGTATCCTGGGGTCATGGTTATGAAGAAAGAAGGTTCTTGGCGAATGTGTCCTAACTTCCGTGCCCTCAACAAACTTACCATCAAAGACAAATTCCCCATTCGTGTCATTGATGACCTCCTGGATGAATTGAGTGGCGTCCAATTCTTCACTAAACTGGATCTTCATTCGGGCTACCACCAGATACGTATGAAAGAGGAAGACAATCCCAAGGATGCCTTTAGAACTCATGAGGGCCACTATGAGTTTTTGGTCATGCCCCCTCCACCTTCCAAAGCCTCATGAATCATGTCTTTCGTCCTTTTATCCCCCATTTTGTCTTAGTTTTCTTTGATGATGTCTTCATCTATAGAAAAACCTGGACAAACCATCTTTCTCATGTGGATCGAGTTCTCCATCTAATCTCTTAGCACCAACTTTTCCTGAAACAGTCTAAATGTGCTTTTGGCACCTCAGAAGTAGAATACATGGGTCATCTGGTTGGAAAATATGGTGTCAGGGTGGATCCTAAAAAGATTGAAGGTATGCAAGAATGGCCTCACCCAAAGACTCTTAAGAGCTTGCATGGATTTCTAGGCTTAACAGGGTATTATCACAAGTTTGTTAAGAATTATGGGAAGATTGCAACACCTCTCACTGCTCTCCTAAAAAAGAACTCTTTCACTTGGACTCCAACTGTTGTCAAGATTTTCAGACCTTGAATATGGCCATGTGCACCACTCTAGTCCTCGCCCTTCCCGATTTCACAAAGACCTTTGTGTTGGAATGTGATTAATCAGGGAAAGGAATTGGTGCTATCCTTATGCAAGAGGGTCGACCTTTGGCCTTTACCAGCAAGCAACTATCTGAAATAAATCTGGGAAAATCCATCTATGAAAAGGAAATGTTAGCTATTTTGCATGTTGTGGATTTGTGGCATCCTTATCTATTGGGGCAACATTTCCAAATTAAGACAGACCATCAAAGCCTCAAGTATTTTATGGAACAATGCATTTCCTCCCTAGAACAACAAAAATGGGTGACTAAACTCTTTGGATATGATTATGAGATCATTTATAAGAAAGGCAAAGACAATGTGGTTGCAGATGCACTTTGCCAAAAATATGAAGACAAAGGATCCCTTTTTTCTCTTTCATTCATTGTACCAGATTGACTCCAAGCTGTTCGCCAGGAATGGCTACAAGATCACAAAAGTTCACAGTTGATCCACCAATTGAAGTCCAAGGCTCTAGCTTCCTCAGGGTACTCTTGGCTCCATGAGGAACTTCGATACAAAGGCCGTTTATATTTATGTAAACAATCAAAGCTTAAATCCATGGTACTTTCGCAGCTTCATGCTACACCCATAGCAGGGTACTCCGGGTTCACCAAAACCTATGACAGGGTCAAACGTTCATTTTTCTGGGATGGTATGAAACAGGACATTCATAATTTTGTAGCTAAATGTGATGTGTGTCAACACAACAAGGGAGAAACAGTCAAATATCCAGGCACACTACAACCACTCCCGATTCCACCTGCTATTGGAAGGATATCTCTATGGATTTTATTACCAACTTACCCAAATCAAGAAATAAATTTGTTATCATGGTGGTTGTTGATCGCCTTTCCAAGTATGTTCATTTATGCACCCTTCAACACCCGTTTACAACATCCATAGTGGCTCGAATATTCATGGATCAGGTCTTCAGGATTCATGGCATGCCACACTCTATTGCTTCTGATCGCAACCCAACTTTCACAAGCAATTTTTGGTAAGAACTGTTCAAGATACAAGGCACCGAATTACATCTTAGCACAACTTATCATCCCCAGAATGATGGACAAACGAAAGTTGTCAACAATTGTTTGGAAACATATTTGAGGTGTTTTTCCTCGGAAAAGAAAAATTAGTGGGCACAATGGTTACCCCTAGTTGAATTATGGTACAACACTTCATACGATACAACTACACGTATGACTCCTTTTGAAGCGGTACATGGATAGAAGCCACCTTCAGTTCTCTCGTACTTACCGGGTGCCTCGAAGGTACAGGCGATTGACCTAACACTTACAGCTCGAGAATCTATTCTCTGTACCCTCAAAGAGAATTTGGTCATGGCATAGAATCGCATGAAGAAACAACCAGATCAAGGTATCTCTGAACGTCAATTTGTAGAAGGGGATTAGGTGTTTCTTCAACTACAACCTTACAAGCAAACTTCCCTCAAGGCCTATCATTGTCAGAAGCTAGCGCCCAAATTTTTTGGTCCTTATACAGTACTGAAGCATGTGGGACAAGTCGCCTATGAGTTATATTTTCCCAGCAATTCGAAGCTACATCTTGTTTTTCATGTTTCATGCTTAAAGAAGGTGATTGGAGCTAAGTGCTAAATTCAAACCAAACTTCCAGATTTAGCTGAAGAAGGATCCATTTGGCGACATCTAGAAGCAATTTTGGACCAGCATGAGCGTTGCCTACGTTAGAGAACCATCAAGGAAGTGGTAGTATAGTGGAAAGATACAACTCTAGCAAACACCACTTGGGAACTAGCTACCATTCTGCAACAATTTCTTCATCTCAAGCCTTGAGGACACATAGGTAGAACAATATATTCATATGTAATAAAGGTCAATATTAATAAGTCCTTTCAATAAAATAGAATAAGGCGGATGCAAGAAGACCTAATAGAAGCTTCCACTTCTAGTAGATACTTCTTTTTAGTATAAATAGGAGTCGAGGGTATGAGAACCCTATCTTGGATATTATTGTAATAGAGCTCTACTAAACTAGAGGTTTTGCCCTCGAAGAGGCCCGTGAACATTGCTTTCAGATTCAAAGTGTTATTTCTGTTGTTATTCTTATATCATTTCAGTGTTATTGTGGTGAATGCTCTGGTTATATTGCTTTTATTCTTCCATTACTAGCATTTTATTTCAGTTCTGCATACATTTTATATCTGGTATATTACAATATTTGGGGTGTTGTGATAAGAAAATTAAGTTATATTTTTATGTATATTATTCAATATGGTTTTAGTGTTCCATTTGGTTTCATAACTTTGAATATAATTATAATATCTCCTTTGTAGTCCGTTTTCTTTTTGACTATTGTGTTTCTTTTTACTATAAATTCATGTTATTAGTATTAATTTGATTGGATTATACACGATTAAGTAAATTCTGTCATCTAAGTTATTACTCCATGTTTTAGTTATTTAACTGTTTAGTTATATGTTATTTCTATATATGTTGTTTAATATATCACAATTCTAGAATAAAATGAATATGAATAAGATTTCTATATAGGTGTATTTTGTTTTTCAATAGGTTTCCATAGTTAATAATAAGGATTTCTTAGTGGTGAAATAATTGATTGGGAAAGGTTTTTTTACCGTACATTTTGTGTTTTCAAGTTGAAGTCACTTTGATAACCAACATCATCAAATCTCTCACTTATAAATAAAGGAAGGAGAGATGGATTGTGTAAACCATTTTACACCCTGGCCCCTCCACAAAGAGGATGCATCTCTACTAGGTACATCCTCGGGATGCCCTCACGTTACCCTCTATTCCACCAAGTCACGGTGTTCTTGGGTTTATAGGTCGTCTCAAGAATTAAATTGGTTATACTCGTATCCAGGCCACTCATGCAGCGCAATGTTGAGAAGACCAACAATAATGAGTGCATAAGGAAACAGGTGTGAATAATTGTATGCCACACCTTTAAACAGGGCCTCACTTTGGAGGCCTTATGGCTTGCTCTAGAACAAGCCATCCCAAGGATGTACCCAATAGAGATGAATCCTCTTTGTGGAGGGGCCAGGGATGTCTGGGGAGACCTTTATTGCACATTTTTTACAAGGAGAATTTTTGGTGATCTAAAGGGGGATCACAATATTATACTACTTTTCTTATGGTAAATCATGAATATAGTATTGAGTTCAAGGGAGGAAGCTCATGAAGAAAATGTATCAAATATAGATTAATGAGAGAAGTGATATTCCTTTTTCTACAATGGGATTCTTTTTGGTACTTAGGCTTCCCCATTACAATTGTGATGTCAACCTTATAGGTTCTCTCAACGGAAAGGCCCAATTAAATCTTCCTGTATTGAAAATTTTGAACCCTCTAGTTATGGTCCACTTGCCTTAATCAATGTTTATGAACTAAAATGAAATGAAACTATGAGTGCAATGAATGAATATTGTAACTAATCTAATACTAGCTAGGAGCTTTAAGATTTGATTAACTTGAAATAAATGTGGAAACATAAACAAATTGGGGAATAGTCCACAAACTATAGACTATGTAAAACTCAAAGTACCTTTGAGCAATTGATGATGGCCTATAGGTCATTGATAAAAAATATTATTTGTTCAAAATCCTTTTAATATTAATAAATATCAGACTAACCATCTATGTTAAGTTAGAATACTATCAATTAAATGAATGATGAATTGGTATCAAAGTTAATATCATGTTCCCCGCAGGGGTGTAGACTGATTGGCAAGTGCCCTGTAAATGGAAGGAAATATGTAAAAAGAGGTCTCAAGGATGTTTCTCACCTCGATTTACTCGGAGGGCATGCTTTCGGGCTATGATTTTCTCCCTAGGGGTTATAAGGCAGCTGACAAGATTCAACCCCATGTCATGTGAGTACGATACTGTCATTGTTACCAATTCCCCTAGTTACAAAAAAAAAAGTTAATATCACGTTGACTAACTCATGATGTAATTAAATAATAGTAAATAAATAAAATCTAAACATCAATCAAACTATAACATAAAACACACAAACAAAACACAATAGCCAACAAGAATCAATGTTGAATATTCCTTCAAATTCATTAATAATATGTTGTAAAAAATATAAGAAATTCATATAATCTCGTCTGAGCCAGTTCTTAGAAAGAAGTGTATGATTCTCTAGAAAATGTTGACCCTTCCATTGTATTCAAAGGCTATTTTTATAAGTTCTTTGCATAACTTCCAAAATAACTAAGTTTAACTAAAATTATTAACTTCAAATTATTCTAGCTAAAATAATTTCTTCTTGTTTTTCATATTTTGACGAATTTGAATCTTCCTAATAGAAGGAGAAGTCCCAATGACTGACTCTTTAATAATAGTATTTTTCCCTTTTTGGACCCCTTCCCTTTGATTTTTTTTCTTCATTTCTCAATCCTGCAAAATTTGGCGATGAATTTATTATCACTCCACTATTTTCTTCCTCTTGTGCTAGAATTTCATGTTGAAGTTTCATAGAAACACAATTAAATATAATCATATCATTCCATTTTTCACCTACTAAAAGTGGTTGTCTGAGCATCTTTTTATACAATATTTCAAGTTCAGTTATCATTGATAACAGACTTGTAGGATGACTCATAAGAAATTCAATGAGCATTAATAAGATAGTAAAATATTTTCCCAATGCATTTACAATGGTCTTCCCTGAGAACACTTCATTCTCATCTATAGAAAACTTCATATCATCTTGGAAGACAATTAATATCTATGTATAAGTATCCTTTGAGTGCAACCAAGGATCAATTGCCATGGAGATGGAAAACCAAATTTCTTGATTTTGAATTGTTTTTTAAACTTGATAATGGACAATTAGGCTTCATCAATTTTATTCACAAGGGATTTAAGTAATTCTCCTTTCTCTATAACATTGGTGACATTTGTGACTTATTCTAATATATCTTTGACTCCAGATTCATATAGATCTTGATCTGACATGTAATTCATAAATTTTATAATGTTTTTTTCTCGTGGCATTTCCTTTTCAATCTTAGGTAAGAGATTGTTGATATCTAACTAAGCATTCTTTACAATTACTACTCACAATCTTGATGTAATTCTAAATAACCTATTAATCAGTCCATCACATGGAAAATTTGATCCCAAAGCATATTTCTAGCTTCAACCAAATGTTGTGTACCAATATCTTGTTCCAATGCATCATTTAACAATTTATTCAAACTTTCCTTTTCTTCAAAAAGAGTATTAATACTCTACGTCTCTTGTTCAACCTGGTCTTCAAGAGTTTTCATATAAACTTCCTCTTGCTGATCAATTGGTTGATGGTCTACAATTATAACTAAGGTTATAAAAGGCAACATAGAATCTAATGAAGGACCATAAGCTTGAATTTTTTGTTGAATTTTATTCATCTCTTCCACATATTTCTCCCTAAGATTATCCTTGTCCAATTTCAATCCTGCAATCTCTTTGGTGAGAGTTGCAATATTCTCTTTAAGGAAGATATTCTCTGACTATTATTTATCTCTTTCTTGGTAAACTTCTACCAATTCCTTTGATTTTGTAAACTGAAAATGAGGTATTTTTAGTTTAGCCTTCAAATTCTTTATTTTCTTCTCCTTCCCATCTACAGCCCTTTTATAATTCAAAGTTTTTCTCTTGGCATCAATAATCAATGAAATTTGATTTTCCAATTCTCTGATTTTATTGGTTTTGATTCTGTTGATCATCTTTTCATTTCTAAGTTGTTGATACAATTGGTCACCACAATTTCTATCTTTCTTACATTAATAGTTGATTGAATCAATCTCGGAGAAACAATATCATCAGTTTGTCTATGCCACTCTACCAAATCAACATCATTAATTTGACTAAGGTCGACCCCTACTGAAGTAGTTTTATAATCTGTCAAACTAGATCATTTTCTTCCTTATAGCTGCATAACCAATAAATTGAGTTAGTTATTTTATAAATCCATCGAATTGATAAACCCATGACCTAATAGTTATTAAGGACTAGCTAGGACACCATATTTAGTGACTAGGAATTTTGTAAGATATGTCTTCTTATCTGATGAATTCTTGATATCTAGCGATGAAATCTGATATTTAAATTAGACATCTTAGGAGTAAGATAAAAAGACATTATCACTAGTGGTTCTTCTAGTTTCCTTTGTTTTGATTCCTCTAATAAAGAATCAACTTGTCTTGATATATCTTCTTGAATATCTTCTTCTTCATTTTCTATTGTTTCTAAAATTTTCCTTCTTTTTACATCCTATTGTTTTTCATAATCTATTTTAGGATCATTTGCATGTTTTGTTGAGGTATCAATAATATTCTCTCTGGTGTTTGGTGATTTATTTACCTCTTTGACCATGCATTTTAGATCAATTATTCCAGCATCCATATCAAATACCACTATAGTTTTGAATTTTGGATTTACCTCCATATTTTCTTTTTTCTATATAATTCTACATAATCAACAGATGTTGTACCTCTTCCCATCTATCTTGGTTAGAAATCATTTCAATAGAAGCAATTTCATAATCTTGATATGAAAGTAGACCTACACCTTTATGTTCATCTGATATAACATGATATGGATCATATTTCCATAATACATCTTTTTTCAAACACAAAGAAGATAACTTTTTTATTTACATAGTCAATTGTTGATATGCTCTTAGTTATGAAGGAAGAAAACTCAACAGGAAAATTAAAAGATGCATTTTTATGCTTCAAAATAAAATGTATTTGGTGAGTGGCTAGTCTTTGCCTATAATATTCTAAAGTAAAAGGACGAGGAGGAATATAAACATGAAACTGGTATGGTTATATGTCATAGCCATAAATCTTGATAACAATCTACCTCTTGAATAAAGACAAATCACCTACATTAATATTAGGGTTTAAATGAAGCTTTTGATCATAAGTTTAATATTAGGGTTTAAATGAAGCTTTTGGTGATAATGTATAGGCATTCTAGAAGGTTTTTTGTTCCATAAGAAGAATATATATGTTAAATAAGTACCCATTTGCAAATTCTAGGAATTCCCTCTCTGTTTCTACAAAGGTCAGGAGAGAAGTCAATTCTATGACATGGAGTATCTTTCCTAAATCATCCTTCTTAATCAAATCAAGGCTTTTTTTCTCATAGAAGTTAGGTTTTATATACATAATTACAAACATGAGATAAGACTGATATTAGGAATACTTTAATTCTTCAAAAGATGATAACTGGAAGTGAGAAAGTTTTTGGTGTGCATGGAGGCAGCGTGAGTTTGTGGAGAAGATTGGAATTCATTTCAAACTTTTTCATGCGTGGAGTTTGAAGCCAATCGTGATTTTTCATGAAGCATGAGTTTGATTATTTGTTTTTTGGAGAAATTTTTTTGCATGCCACGATTTGAAGCATTTGATTATTTTTTGAAGTATATAAAGGATATTTAAAAGTGGATCATAAATGGTGGATATTTAAAAGTGCATATTTTATTGAGGTATAAACTTTAAAAGGGATATTAAAACTTATTATAGTGGATATATTTTATATTAAAGTGTGAGGATAACTTTTTTCTTTAAAAAGTGGATATTTTGGATACTAAGGTGCATGCATGGACGCACGTATGATTTAAAGTTGGATGCATGCATGATTTAAGATGAGAACAAAGATTGAGACGGATCGGTGGTATCCGAAGGAAGAGAGAAAAAAAGTTGCATATCCTTGGTGATTCACTTGCAAAGACTATCTTGTAGTGATGGAGAATCTGTTGGCAGAGACCTACCTCTACGAAGCCAACAAGTGAGATGTGATGAATTTCATGAACTAGAAATTCAATATGCAGATGCTCATGGAAGGCTATGGTGTATGGAACATTGCGAAGGAACTGAAGTGAAATCTGATGCGGCTGTAAGTGCGACAACAACATAGATCCAAGATTGGGAGAAGCGTGAAAATAAGGCAAAGGTATTGTTGCGCATGTCTATTAAATATAGCATAATTCCACATATTCGAAAAGCTACAACTTCTGCCACAACATGGACAACGCTTAAATCATTGTATGAAACTAGCAACACAAATTGCATTTTGTTCCTGAAAACTAAATTGCTAGGCATTAAGATGGATGGAAATGAATCTGTTAGTTCATTTTTGGGTCATATTAAAAAGGTGAAAGACAAGCTAGTAAATATAGCAGAAATTATTTCCAACGCCGATCTAGTCACTATTACCTTAAATGGTATGCTAGAAGATTATCATATGTTCATAACATGTCTCGCATCAAGGGAGAAACCTCCTACATTTGAAGAACTGACAGGTATTTTGCTGCAAGAAGAAGAGAGGCATGGGAATCTGAAGCCTCACGATACAGATTTGGCACTGTGGTCAAATAAGAGATCCTCAAGAGGGAGATCAGGAGAAAGAGGCAGAGGAGGTAGGTCATCGCAGAGAGGCAATTCATAGTAGAGAGACAGTTCATCACAGAGAAGACAATATCCAAGACCGAATCAAGGTATGGAATATAATAGGACTGAGTCAAATAGTTCTTTTTATTGTGGTCGACCTGGACATATTGTTAAAGACCGTCATAAGAAGAAAAGTGATGAGGCTAGGAACAAACCTAGAACACATTCAATTCATTATGAAGAAAAATTGTCAAATCATGATCTCAGATTATTTATTGCTTTTGATGATATTAATGAACCCCCAATTTTTGATTCATAGGATCTTAGGCTATTTGTGTCTAACTGTAACATCCAACTCTGGCACACTGTGTGAACTTATTCTTTGAGGACACTTGCTCGCAAGTGATCCGGATTACTATGCTATTAAAAATTTTGATTTTGATTATGAGGCGTTATGGGTTGATGACATGTTGTTTTACTGCTTTGACATAGATAGGTGCTATTGACTCGGTTTTACTGAGTGTGTAGGATTACGGACCTAGAGGATGTCGAGGCATCGATGGAACCCCTTGGACTCCGGATCGAGTAGGGGAGTGATACCATTGGGGTTTGATTGTTTTACTGTGATATTAGTGCATCTGATTAGATGATATGATATGGATACATTCTGACATGATTTGTTGATGATGCAAGCTAACGATACCTTGCTGACTAGACTCACATATGGAGTAAAGGGGTCACGCACGACTACCAGAGATGTTGAGGGAGAGGTGTGGACAACAACCCTGCCACAACCTACTAGGACTCCCATCATGGCTCGAATTGTAGGTTAACGATTACCTAGTTCAAGAGGACCCACGATGCCGTGAGGACAAACTGCGATATTCGCTCATGATGATTCTAAGGGGCATGCAATAAGGTGGGGGCCTTATTCCTTAGAAGCCCTTAGTCTCCCACAAGTTCACCTGGCGGAGTGTTGATTCCAGGGGTTATTGATGACTACCAAGTCAGTCAAGAGGTGAGTGGCACCCTTGGATCACGTGGTGCATCCTGAAGGGCACGTCGCGCAAGAAAAATGGAGAATGGTGAGTGGCACCGTTGGAGCACGTGGTGCATCCTGAAGGGCACGTTGCGCAAGAAAAATGGAGAGAGTGGCACCCTTGGAGCACGTAGTGCATCCTGAAGGGCACATCGCGCAAAGGAACAAATGAGGCGAGTGGCACCCTTGGAGCACCTAGTGCATCCTAAAGGGCATGTCGCATTGTTGATGATAGAGGGATGATCCTAGATGGCCTTAGGACAAATAACGAGTTAAGTATTTTAAAACAATTTCCCTAATTAAATGTTGCCCAGTACAAAATTTAAGTTCTGAGTCTAAATTACACTAGGGGTAAAATTTTGTCTACCTTTGAATATATATATATATATATATATAAATAAAATAAAAATTTAATAATAATAAAAAAATAAAGTAAAATAAAAAAATAATAAGTAAAATAAAAACAACTTAAATAATAATTATGAACTTTGTTAAATCTTCTAACATGAAGGGAGTAAGAAATTAAGTTATTCATAAAAATAAAATCTGTGGTAATAAATGTAAAAAGGGGAATTAATTATTTTATCTTTTTGACAATTTAAAAAAAAATACTAATTAAATGATAAAACGGAAAAGGGGTTAAATTCCACACCTTCCTTTTTCAGTTCTAATTAAAAAGGAGAAAGAGGGAAAATAAAAACAATTAGGAACTAGGGAAAATAGGTAACATAAAAAGGGAAAAAGGGGAACTTAAGGGAAAAAGCGGAAAGTCAACTTAGTAAAGAATCTACCATTAAAGAGCCTTCTAATTTTAAACTGAATTAGAAATTTCATAAGAGGGAAATCCTTTAAAACCTGTAAAGGAATTTGGGGACACCTAGGAGTGATTCTAGGAGTAACTTTAGGTGGGTGGGGGAAATAATATAATTAATAAATTAAAGAAATTAAATAGTAGAGGAATGAAGGGGATGGGTGACACTTGTACGGAGAAGAATTTTTAGGAAAATATTTTAAAAAAATTAATTAAATGCGATTTTAGGAAAGAGAGGAACTAGGAAATTCTACATAATGAAGGAAGGAGAAGGAGAAAGGATCATCTTCTATTTGCGTAATGTTACGCTACAGAAATATCAACTTGATTGATTTACTTGTGGGAGTTGGGATACCCAGATCGGAGAGGAGTGGTAGCTCGGCCTTGCGAGGTGAGCTGGGAGCTAGTCGAAATCTCTGGATAGTGTGTGTGGACCCTCTGCGGCTCGGGGGGCTAAGGAGGAAGAAGAGTACCCCTAGAATTGGTTGGGAGGTACCGGTGAAGTCTCGACGTAGTGAGCAGGAGCTGCAAGGAGCGTGCGGGGAAGTCATTCGGAGCGGGCGAACAAGAAACAATACACTTTCTTGTTTGAATGGTAGATTTTTGTAGGTTTTTATGATTAGATCTGCATGTTGATTATGTAAGTAGATTGGATGTTTGGATTGATGGCCGGTAATTTTCTTAGCCTAGCTCTATGATTTTTGACTCTCATGGCCTTCGTTTACCTGCATGTCTTGACCACCTAGTTGGTGTTGAATGTGACCTTGAGTTTGTTTAGCCTTCGTCCTTAGCTCACCAGTCCTCGCCTGAGAAGTCGACTAGGAGCCTGATCTATGGTCATCACCTTAGCGTTAAAATACCTATGGATCTCAATGCCCTACTTTTCTGTGCGAGGATGATGAAGCGAAGGTGAACCTATTAGCTGTCTACCTCTGTTGTTGTCCTTTCCTGATTGTTGACTTGCGCCTTCCGGTACAACGTCTGTGTATGGATTATCTTTCTTCCTTGATGTTTATTTTTTGGTGCCTTGACTGATAGAATCTTGTGATCGTTTCGATGAGCACCCTTATGATCCTGTCGTTCTCTTACTGTTGTCAGTGCTTGTTTATAATTGGTATCCCGAGATGTAAAAAGTATTGTCTTCGATTTGTGTTTGGGTTCTTGTTGGATTGAATTGTTTTTATCACTTCTTCTATTGGCGTTATGTAGTGGATGAAAAAAAAAATATCTTACCTCTGAGTTTGTAATTAGGCAACAGATGTATAATATTTCCTCTGCTATTAAGATTGGGTAATGATGTAAAAAAAAAAAATACTGCAGCGACTATAAATTGTCATAATTGTAAACCTTAACTTTGCGTGGAATAAGGTAATGATGTATAAGGATTACTTCAGCAAATGTAACTTGTGATAATTTTAAACCGTAACTCTGCGATTTGTTTTTATGTATAGGTTGTATAAACATTTCCTCTGCAAAATCGTATTTAGGTAATGGCTGTATTAATATTACTCTGCGATTTTCTTTTCATTTTATGGGCGTTTATATTCTGCATTTTCATGGTGTGGCACTTGGCGTTGATACCCTGCCTCACCATGTTACCCAGCGAGCTACACTTCAGCATTCATTATCTTTTATGTCAAGTAGCTTTAAGACAGTAGCAGTTCAATATGGTTTATTGTTGCAGTAATTTCGTTCCAGTCTATGAAAAGGGTAGCAATGAATCCTTAGATGACGAGTGTTCCTCTACTTGCCTCAGCTAGCGAGAACCCTTCAGTTAGCGCCTCCTTATTGACTGCATTTTTTTTACCCCTCTGTTCATTATTTTACATTAAGTTTGTTTTGATTTCAGACATGTCGGCTTTTGGGTTTAAGCTCGCTTTTCCTTTGGGGACTCCAGCCTTATTCTTCCCAGACTATATTTTACCTTACCTCTGCGATTGTTGCCTTGAATTGCTGTGAAACCCTTTGTAACCGCGGTTTTCCTGTACAGTTGGCTCGGTTTTTCATTATGTCCGCTTGGGTTTTCAACTCTCCTTTCCTTGATGAGAGACCGGCTGAATCACATTCTGGACTTACCTACCTCTGACTGTGCATCATAGTTTAGGTGGTGAATTTAAAGGGGGGTCAACATTTGTATCTTCCTAGTAGCATCATTTACTCCACTGTGTTGTTTTGCGATTTCAATCCATAAGGTCAAAGGACAACGTGATTTTTTGGATGAAACCAGAGCAGTGAGTCCACCCTTAGTTGCACTTGCGTTACCCCTGTTGCTGGCGATTTTTCTGCCTTAATGAATGCTGTGTTTCTATTTTTTTCTGACAGCGTCTACCCATATGTTTTCCTTTCTTTTACCTGATGACGCATTTAATTGGATTCATTGTTTTGAACAACTTTCTGTCATTTCTGGGCAATGATAACTATTGTTGGGTTAGCGTTTGATAATAGCATTTAAACTTGCGTTGAATAGAGTAGATATGATTTTCTTTAACCACATAACAACATTTCATTTTTTTCATTGAACGACACTCCCTTTGACAACAACCCCTTATATTTTAATCAATAACTACAATTCAGTGGCCGATAGGTTTTTACATTGATGGACCATTGATGTATTAGTTATCGCTGATAGTGTGAGTTCATATTGGAGGGATAGTTGATGTAATGGTTATCATTTCTAGTGTATAACCTGTGGTATATAAGGAGGTTGTTTCATAGTATTGCCTTAATAATGATAGAAATATATGGATAAGGTTAAATTCGTTATGTTCATTTAAATTATTAAATTAGATGGTAATTCATATGTAGTACCGTCTTGTTTTCAGTGTGAAAATCAGACTTGTATTTA
The DNA here is from genome assembly GCA_009831015.1 of Picea engelmannii. NCBI lineage: Eukaryota > Viridiplantae > Streptophyta > Pinopsida > Pinales > Pinaceae > Picea > Picea engelmannii. The sequence continues at coordinate 126,203 of ML780918.1, forward strand.
ACTTACACTTCAAACTTGTGTTTTTCCATGCATTCAACTTCGACTTGTACCAAATTATAAGTTAGACTTGTACTAACCCGTAGTTTAGTCTTGTAATTATTGATATGTGTATCTAAGTTGCATGCTAGACCTGTTGTAATACTAATGTGGATTGTAATTATGGACTTAAGTGACTCGATAAATTGACTCGCACTTAAGGTTAAAATTTTACGGTACATGGATGACCAGATGGTGATATAGACCCGCTCAATTTAAGTTGCATTTAATGATAGTACAATTCATGACTAGTTGTGATTTAGACTGGTTAATAGATTTGTTATTAACACCCCTTTTAATCATAGATACTGACCATTTAGCCTTGATTAATGGTTGGGTTGCGGACAAGGTCATTTTTAGCTTGTGCTTCCCATTGGGGGTGTGGTTGTTCCTTACAATGAATGTTTGTACTTGGTTTGTAAACAATTAATGTGCTTGGTTTGCTCACTGTAAGGGGTCTAGTTGCTGGCGTAATTGATTTTGGGTGCGTTGGGTTGTTAAGATGGTTTTCATTTAGCTTTTCCGTCTTGGACTTGTTTGTTTTGGGGTGGGATGTAGACGCCTCCTTGTTCCTCAGAACAGTCACCAGCTTTGAGACCTTAAATGGTCAAAATCAATGGGAACCTAGGCTTGAGCATTTCTTATGTGTCCTGAACATCCTAACCATTGCAGGGTAGGATGGGCAGGTGGTCATTCTTATTCTTCGTCGGTTGAATGTCGTACATTGCTTCCAAGTGCTTGATGTGCTTTTATGGTAGGTCGTTATGTTGTTGTTGCATGAGTTTCTTGCGTTTTGTTCGTCGTCGTGTTTCATTGTTGAGTATAATGTCATTATCACCTTCCTACACACACACAAAAAAAAATAATTTAAGGGTGCTTTTACTGGTTGTACATCGTAGGAGTCATATGGATGGGATGTTACATGTGGTATCAGAGCCATTTCAACCCGTGACTTGGGATCGCTACGAATTTCATTGATATGATTTGATTATACTGTTGCTAATCGAGTTGACTTGTCTACGTGCAGGTGATCATGGTTAGAGGACATCGCAGAGGTAGACGAAGGGGAGCTAGGGGAGGAGGCGTGACGCCTCCTGTAGCATCCACGCCCGAGGGGTCTAATCCCTAGGGAGATGAGTAGTTTCTCGGATAGGAGTAGATAACAGTTGGTGATGTAGTCGAAATGATAAGATATTTTCAGCGCATGTCCAAGGAACTGATCATCCGTTTGGACAGAGATGATGCCAGGGCACCAACACCCGCTGAGGTTCCACCGTGTGCTCTAGTTGGTACTTGTCGCATTCACCGTGAACTCAAGAAGGTCAAATTTCTCGAGTTCTTTGGTGCCCCAGACAGCACATCCGCCGAGGCATGGTTGGAGAATATGGTGATGTGATTTTCACTTCATGATAATACCTCCAACATGAAGGTCTGCATGGCGGTCTTTCCACTGAAGGGAAGCACTCTTCTATGGTGGAAGACGCTCCTACTACAGTTGAACATGGCCGTCGAAGATGTGTCATGGGAACTTTTCGAGGAACGGTTCCGAGAGAGGTACCTTTCAGAGGAATTCATTGAGCATCAGCTCAATGAGTTCAATGCCTTACGACAGGGTAGTCGTACGGTGCTCGAGTACGAGGCCCTTTTTATGGAGCTGCTCCGGTATGCTTCACACCTTAACACTGAGAAACTTAAGGTCAACAGGTTCGTGTTCGGCCTTAATGGAAGCATATGTGCAAAGGTCAGGATTCTGATGCCTCAAACCTTGCATGATGTCGTCTAGAAGGCCCTCATAGCAGAGGAAGAACTTATTCGCAGGGGTCAGATCAGGACTCCAGCGAGACCAACAGGGCAGGTTTTGTTAAGCCCTAATATTGGCTCATTACCTCTTAATTGGGGCATATTCGATTAGTAATGTTATTTTATTTATGTCGGATTTAGGCCATTAGTTGTAATTTAGATTAGTAATGTTATTTTAATTATTTTGGCTTTAAGCCATTATACCTCCTAGTCTCCTATATATACCAAGGAGACATTTTCATTTTGAATCATCTTGTACTTGAACATTTAAGTGGGGTA
>ML780918.1:167816-183740 GCA_009831015.1 Picea engelmannii
CAATATCAATCATGCAATTTCGCTACTTCAAATGCAAGGATGCCCCCAATCTAATATAAAGCAAGAAATTAAATGTTTTTGTTTCAAAAATTTCACTAAAAGCAATAATGAACTTTCTTAAAACAACGAAACCCAAACTAAAATTTTTCTTTTAAAGTGAACTATTCAGAAGAAATCTGATCTTTCTCTAAACAATTCTAAAGAAAACACACACTTTGTAATTGAAAGATACTCAAAGCAAGAGACTAATCCTTCAAAACCAAACAAAGCAAAGATGGCTATAAGCAACTCAAAGAATGTCAAGCAGATTGTAATCAGATCAATATAGGCTCCAAAAAGTTCAATCCAGCTGATCAAAGCAAAACTGGGCATAAAAAAATAGGATATCCTAATTCCAAACACAAATTTCAAACGGATTCGAAGCCTAGCTATAGGGTGCAGTGCGAACATTAGTGGAGTTCGCAGGCTAGAAACAGGTAGGGTGCAAACATCTCACATTGGATTACACAGTAGGGTGCGAACTCAGATGATTTTCGCAGGCCACTAAAGGGTACAGTGCGAGAATGTCTGTAAACACAAAATTTGGAAAAAGGACATAAATTTTGAGTGAAATTTCAAATCCAGAGAGTCTTGATGGATCTCCCACAAACTCAGAGACCAGAAAATAAGAAATCAAAGCAAGAGAAACTAGACTAACTAGGAAACAATATGTTCCCCAGTGGAGTCGCCAATTTTGTTTCAGGATTAATCCATAAGTGCGGACACAAACCGATCTCCCTAGATCCACCTGGATCTAGAACAAAATAGGACAGAATAATACTCTTTCCCTAGATCTAGACTATTGAATGAACTAAGAGGCAAGGATCATGAACATACCTTATGAACGCTTCCTTGGGTCTCTGTTGTTCCAAGCTTCTCTCCAACGCTCTTGTGCCGTTCAGATCACAACAGTACAAACCAATCGAAGTGAAGGCAGATCAATATATTCAATAGCTAATCTATACATATGATCAAGGAGTTATGTAATAAAGTGATATCAGCTTTATGGGAAAGGAACATATTACTGTATTAAATTGATAGAAAGTGAAACTTACAACCTGAGCCTTGATGTTGTATATCTCCTTTCGATGGCTCCTAGCTTTGACACACACACTTTCTCATACATGAAGAAAATCAACCACTTTTGATAACCTTGCTGGTGTCTCTAGCTGCTGTAACATCAGTCCTTCATACAATCTTCCACTAATTCTCCAATTAATCTCTTGCTAGTTTGATTCTAACATTTTCCATGAGAAACCCATCAATTTATAAGAGAGAATGGATTAGTTACTTGGATAGGAATGATCCCAAGATATCAGGAAAGCCAGTACTTGAACAACCATTCGAATGCCAACTAATCCTTCTAGAAAATTCCCTTCTAGAAGATTCAAGAATTTATCTTTTTCTTTCCTTTAGAAAATGTTCTCACCTTGATAGTTAGGTACAGTATGAACCCCTCGCACCCCAACTTAATGCAGCCTGCGAGAATCAAGCATTCTCGCAGGAAAATATATAGGTAGCCTACGAACCTTCCTTAAAAGTATGATTTCTGGAAGCAGACAAAAGGTAACTTTTCTTGGAAAGTGTTCTAGTGAAGAGCCTGATTTTTCCATCATCATCACATCATCATGATGACCAAAATTGTGGATAACAGTCCTCCAAAAATGCCCTATGAATTTTGTGTCTCTGTCTGAAACTATACTTTTCGGCAACCCATGAAATCGAATTACGTCCTTGAAAAATAGATTTGCGATGTGCGTCGCATCGCTGGTCTTCTGGAATGGAATGAAGTGTGCCATTTTAGAAAACCTATCCACGACCACAAAGATTGAATCAACACCTCTTTGCGTCCTCGAAAACCCTAATACAAAATCCATTCTTATCGCTTCCCACTGCCTTTCTGGTATGGGCAATTGATGATAAAGCCCTGCATTCTTCTTCCTTCCATTCAAATTCTAGAAAATTCTACACCTGTCAACGAATCTCTTGACATCTGCTTCCATTCCCAGCCAAAAATATGACTCATTCAGCTTCGCGAATGTCTTGTCATGGCTAAAGTGTCCGGCCAATCCTCTATTGTGTTTCTCTTTCAACAGATTCTCCCTCATGGATCATTTCAGAATACACAGTTGATTTCCTTTGAACAACAATCCTTCCTGGACCATATAATCTATCCAAGGGATTCTATCTCTGAGAACTGGATTCTCAGCTACTTCATACACCTCTGCAAAATCTGCATCACCTGCGTACATGTCCCTGAGATTATCAAAACCCAAGGTTTTGACTTTGAACTCCTGCAACAGAAAACATTTCCTTCTCAAAGCATCAACCACTTTGTTAGAAGTACCCGAAATGTGTTTAATAAAAAATGTGAAATTATGCATATACTCTACCCATTCGACATGTTTCTGATTCAACTTCTCCTGTTGAGTCACATACTGTAACGCATGATTATCACTGTACAATACAAATTCTTTCGGGATCAAGTAATGCCTCCACTTCTTCAATGCCTGTATGATAGCATAAAATTATTTATCATACGTGGAGTATTTCAATTTTGCCTCATCGAGCTTCTCACTGAAATATGCAATCGGTCTGTCTTCCTGACTCAAGACCGCTCCTATGGAAAAACCTCTTGTGTCACATTTCACCTGAAATGTCTTCAGGAAATCCGACAACACCAACACTGGTTGTTCCGTAATCTTCTGCTTCAACAAATTGAATCTCTTTTCAGCCTCTGTTGTCCAGTGAAAAGACTTATTTCGCTTCTTCACTGTATCCATCATCACTGCGCTAATCCCACTGAAATTCCTGATGAACTTCTGGTAGAAACTAGCTAATCCATGAAAACTCCTCACCTCGAAAATATTTCTCGGTGATGGCCAATTTTTAATTACGTCCACCTTATCTAGATCCATCCTCAACTCATTCGACAAAATAACAAACCCCAAGTAAATGATCTCTGTCTTCATGAATGAGGACTTTTTCATATTTATCAACAACTTCTCCTGCTGTAGCTTTTTCATCACTGTAGCCAAATGCTTCAAGTGCTCTGCCACTGATTTACTGTAAATCAATATGTCATCCAAATACACAATGACAAATTTTCCGATGAACTCCCTCAGGACTTCGTTCATCATCCTCATAAAGGTACTTGGTGCATTTGCCAAGAAAAATGGCATGACAAGCCATTCATACAATCCTTCGTTGGTTTTGAAGGTTGTCTTCCACTCATCGCCTTCCCTCATGCGAATCTGGTGGTATCCGCTCTTCAAATCAATGTTTGAAAAATATTTTTCCCCACTTAGGAAATACATCAGATCATCCATTCGCAGAAATGGGAACCTGTACCTGATGGTTATCTTATTGATCTCCCTTGAGTCGGTACACATTCTCCAACCTCCGTCTTTCTTCAGACTGAGTACTGTTGGAACGACACATGGACTCAAACTCTCTCTGACCAACCCTTTGTCCAATAACTCCTGGACCTGCCTTTTAACCTCTTCATTCTCTTGCGGCGTCAATCTGTACGCAGCTTTATTTGGAAAACTGGCTCTTGGTATGAGATCAATATGATGACTCACACTCCTCGTCGGTGGCAACGAATGAGGTAATTCGTCCACTATGATGTCAGTGAACTCTTCCAGTAGTTCCTGAATCTCATCTAGTAAATCATCCACTCTTGTGCTAGTCAAAACAATTCTCGGCTTCCTGACCACAAAGAATTGTGGATCTTCTTTCTTCTTAACTTCTGTAAGAAGCTCTTTCCCACTCATAAGAAGTACTGTGTTTCTTACTTCCGGCTTCACCTCCTTATCCTTTATCGGAAGTAACATATGGGTTCTCCCATTCTTCTCCAGTGTATATGTGTTCATTCTCCCATCATGAATCACATTTATGGCATATTTCCATGGTCTACCCAGCAATAAATGACAAACATCCATGGGAATAACATCACATAAAATCTTATCATTATATCCACCTATCTTGAATTCAACCAAGCATTGTTTAGTAACAGTTACCTGGTGTCCTTTCTATAGCCATGAAACTCTATATGGGCTTGGATGATCAGTCGTCTCCAGCTCCAGCTTCTCTACCATCTCCGTAGATACGAGATTATCCGTGCTACCACTGTCTACAATGACCTTGCATACCCTGTCCTTGGTCTTGCAAGTTGTTATGAAAATTCTAGTCCTTTGGACTAAACTTTCCACCTCTTTCTGAGGTGTCAAAAGGAATTTACGCATCATCAATGACCTTCTGCCTTCAGCGTCTTCTGCCTCAACATACCGTCTCTACACCTTGGTGATGTGAGCTTCTCCAATGTCCTTCTTTTTCTGTGGACACTCGTAAGACTTGTGCCCATTCTTCCCGCATGTGAAACATGTGATAACTCCACCTCTTCCTCTTCCTCTACCTCTGGTACGAGGAAAATTATTTGCGTCAGCATATCCTCCGCTGTGCTCTGTATTCTGCCCTCTCTGTTCAATGTATGGTCCCTGCTGTGAGGTCCCACCTCTCTCAGCTTTACCCTGAGGTTTCTTCCATTCCTCCTTGGGCTTCTAGTATTTCTCTTGGGCAACTGCTTTGCCTCTGGGCTGACTTCTGCCTCGGCCCCTCTGACTCTGTTTTCGGCTCAGCTTCTCATCAGCTTTCAGAGCGATCTGATAAGAATCCTCCACCGTCCTGATGGTAAACACACTTAATTCATCCTGAATGTCATATCTCAAACCATTCAGATATCTAGCAACTTTCTCAGCATCGCTCTCCCGATGACCTGCCCTGATGTTCAGTCGATAGAATTCATCAGTGTATTCTTTCACTGTCATCAGTTTCTGTCTCAGGTTCTGCATCCTCCTGAACAGAGTAATTTGATAGTCTCTTGGGATGAACTTCGCCTTCATCTTTGCGATCATTCAATCCCAACTCTTGATCTTATGCTTTCCTTTGCAGCGTCTGTCAGCTTGTAGCTCGTCCCACCACAATGCTGCATGTCCTTTCAAGCGCGTAACAACATGCTTGACTTTCTTATCTTCTTCGACATCTTCATAATCGAAGTATATGTCGAGAGCACTAATCCAATCTAGTAGCTCTTCTGCATCCAGATTTCCCTCGTAGATTGGAATGTCCATCTTTGCCTTTGCACCCATCTTGGAAATAGCTTTAATTAGATGCTCGTTTGCCGCATCCTCAGCTACAACTTCCTCATCGATTTCAGCTTCAACTTCATCCTTTGAATCACAAAAATCCATTGCACTAACTGTGCATCTTTGCGCTGTCTCCATGTCTTCGAGTCTTTCTCGGAGATCACGCATCTGCCTCTCCATTTCTGGATTTGCTATCTGCCTACCTCTTCTCTGCACCTCCCTGTCTTCTGAATCAGGTGACTAAATTTCTCTCCTCGGTAGCATGGCAACTTCTCTTCTCTGCTACAGGAAGCAAATAAATATTCCCACTCTTATACCAGAGTGACGCAGCCGCACTCCTCAGAGCACGCCCACTCACACAGGATCTTCTTCTTCCCATGGCCCGAAGAACTCTTAAATAGCTCTTCTACTTTCCCTGTCGGGAAAATCTGCACCCACAGCTCTCTTCTGCACGATCCCCCCTTTTCTTTACTTATCAGAGGATCGAAACTCGCAGCTTTGCAAGTTCATTGTCGATCACTGGGCTTTCGAATCCCCGAGGTCCGATGATCAGTCAGCGTCTCACCTTATCGGGACTTCTTCTCTGTTGGGATTTTCCTTATCGGTATATCGCTACTCGCAATATCGAGCACTATGATTTTCTGACTCCCGATACCCAATGCAAAGAAACTCTGATGTACGCGTGAGCTGTCTCTTCAAGTCCTCGTCACTTCCATTGAGATTTCAGAATTCACGGTATCTCGAATCCTGATGTCGATGGATTCGGGACTTGCCTTTTCCCGATCCCCGATATGATATGCCACCTGTCTTCCACCAACCCTGTTGTGGCCCCACACGAACCCTTCCGTCGGGATATCACAGATCGTCATTCCAATTTGCGAGAGTTTCTTACCTTCGAAATCTCTGATGCTCCGAACCTCGACTCTTTTGAATCTCCTGCCACACGTCCCCACTGATGGATGGTTCTGGGCTCGTCAGGATATCGCGGGTCGCACTGTCGCAATTCCTGTTGCACAAATTTGGAGCTTCAACTCGCGAATTCCCGATACACGATACCACATGCAGATCCAACGGTCCCTGTGACTCGGATCGACGTATCTGTCTCTCCTGAGCTTTAATCCTTCAGACGTTTTCCACCGCAACCTCCTTGCACCCCGCAAGATCTAACGGTCCTCGGAACTTCGCGAAATTTCCTCAGAGGATTTCGACCGTCCGTTCTTCCTCTAGGAATTCTGCGAAAGGACTAAGTGTTTTTAATAATATTTCACTTGTAACTCTTAATATTCCAAATATTTTTGTTTGATCAAAGATCAACTACCTTATCTTTATATATATATATATATATATATATATATATATATATATATATTTCAAAGATTCTTATAAATATTTTTCATATTTGTTTTTAGAAAATATTGAAAACATAATATAATATTGAAAAAAATATACTTGAAAAAGAAAAACTCTATATAAAGATGAAGGATTTTAAAATGAAAGAATAGTGATAAAAAATAAATCATCATATTTCCAATTTACATTGATAAAGTATTATCTATCTATCTATCTATCTATCTATCTATCTATCTATCTATCTATCTATCTATCTATCTATATATCTATATATATATATATATATATATATATATCTATCTATCATTTTTATTTTTTTATATATATCTATTTTATATTATTATTGATATTTGTTTTTTATTTTTTATGGTATTTATAATGATACTTTTTGGAGTTATTAATAAACTAATAAATTTCTAATCAAACACACATTAACAAGCACAACTAAACATTCACCTTGCAAATATTTCAAGGAGAAGGTACTCTGTCTTTCTAATCAAACACACATTAATAAGCACAACTAAACATTCACCTTGTAAATATTTCAAGGAGAAGGTACTCTGTCCTTCGATGGTATCAATAATGAAAGGACCACACCATAAATTATTAAATTTTCTATGTTTTCCAGGTTCTTCTCTCATTTTATCCCACTTTAAAATGAAATCATCGGGTTTAAATGTACGCTTTTTTCCCTTCTATCAAACAATCATTTCATTCGTTCTTGATATGCTCTATGTATTTCATTAACCTGATCAAAGTTTCATGTTCTTGAATTAACTGATTCATTCTTCTTTGTATATCATTAGGTTCTTTTCTGATGTCTTGGAGGATTTTCATTACTGGATTTCCAAGTTGTATTGGGAGTACATCATCAAGTCCACAAACCAACTGAAAATGGGAAGTTTTGGTAGATATTTTTGTACTAATTCTATCAGCCCAAAGGGCATACTTCAACTAGGAATCCCAATTATTTGTATTTGATCATAATGTTTTCATGATAATTTTTATCAAGTTCCTATTAGTAGATTTTGCAAGGTCATTTCCTTAAGGATAATAAGCAGTTGAATGTCCTAAAGATACATGGTTATCCATGCAAAAATAAATTAAAGAAGAAGAAGAAAATGCATTAGCATTATTAACGATTATTGTTTTAGGACATCCAAATATTGAGAAGATATATTCTTCTAAATATTTAATTACTACTTTATCCGTTACTTTTTGTATGGGAATAACTTCCACCTATTGTGTAAATAATTGGTTAAAGTTAAAATACATCGATGTTGACCACTTGATGGTGGATCGGTCTCTCTGACAAAATTGATTCCCCATTTTTGAAATGGAGCTTCAACTTTAATAGGTTTAAGAGGAAAACAAGCCAATTTTTGTTTTGCAACAAACAACTGGCATTCTAAACATGCTAAAAAAATCTTATTCAATTGAGTGAATAAGGTGGGCCAATAGTACCCACTGTAAAGGATTTTATGGGCAGTGGCTTTCCATGCATAATGACTGCCACAGACCCCTTGATGATGTTGATTAATCATGTTATCATTCTAATCTTCTATGACACATTTTAAAATCACACCAACAATTTATTTCCAATACAAAACCCCTCCAATTATACAATATGTTGTTGCTTTGATTTTTAAGGATTGAGCCTGTGATTTATCGAAATGATTTGGGCATTGCATGTTTTATAGGTAATAAAAATACCTCCATACCAAGAAGAAGAAAGAAAGAAAGTATATAACTCTTGTTACTGAGGCCGAGGTAGTAGCATTTGAGACTCTTCTTCTTGATTTTGATGTTTGACGAATTTTCTATCGGACATTTAATTTATACTTAAGGATTGATAGTTTGATTATGCTAATAATTTCACCAATCCTTGACCTTTAATCAATTTGGTAGGTTTCATTTCTAAGTCGTATTCTTGGATCTTAGTGATCCATTTTCATCTCTGACCTTCACTATCTTATTGGGTCAGAGTGTCTTTCACCGTTGAGCAAGGGATAAAAGATATAGTTTTAGAATGTAAGATATAGCTTCTATAAGATTTAAGAGACTTAATGAAAGAGAATGCTTATTTTTCTATAATTTTTATTTTAATTTAACATCCCTCACTGCCCTACTAAAGAATGCAATGGGTTGTTCAAATCTATTTTCATTTTTTTGCAACAAAACTGCAGCTATAGTATGTTCCAATGAAAAAGGAAAAACAATAAAAAAAAATTGTAATTAGGACTTACCAACACTGGAGCTTCCGTCAAAGGTTGTTTAATTTTATGAAAATATGATCTAGTTTCCATGGTCCATTTCACATCGCTCCCTTTCTTAATCATATTGGTAATTTCCTTTACAATCTTTGCCAAATAAGGGTTAAAATTTCTTAGAAAATTAATCTTTCCAAAAAACAACTGAACTTATTTCTTATGTTGAGGTAAAGGAATAGTTTGTATAGATTATACTCTTTCAAGATCTATTTTAATACCATTTCAACTAACAATATGTCCAAGGAGTTTACCTTGAATCGTAGAAAAATAATATTTTTGGGGTTAAGAGACAAACCATATTTCTGCATTTATGAAAGCAATGCCTTAAATGCTCTAGGTTGAGTTGATATATTTTAGAGAATACTCTCATATTGTCCAAGTAAATTAAAATAAAATCGTCTTCCTCATCTGAAAAATAAATATCCATTTGTCTTTCAAAAGTGGCACCAACATTCATCAGTCAAAAAGGCATTTTGTCATACATAAAAGTGTCCCAAGGTGTGATGAAGGTTGTTTTATCTCTATCATCTTTATGAAGAATAATATAGTTATATCCAAAAAAACCATCCATCATTGAAATTATCTATACACCAACTACCTTCTTTAATATATGATCCTTTTTGGGTAGAGGGTAATTATCCTTTAATGAAACGTGATTCAAGTTTCTAAAATCAACACATAGATGAATTTCTTCATTCTTTTTCCGAACAAGAACTAGATTAACAACCTATTATGAATATCTGAGTGGAACAATAATCTTAGTAGCCAACAATATTTTCACCTCTTTTTCGATTACAGGTAACAACAAAGGATTTACCTATCTAAGTTTTTATCTAAAAGTATTCACCCCCTTCTTTAAGAGGTATTGTGTGTTGAATGATAGAAGCATCATAAGTTTTTAAATCTTCATAATTCGAAGAAAATACATCTATGAATTCTTTAGAAAGATCAACATATTTATGTTTCTTCTCATGCGGTAATTCTTTAGATAACTTGATAATATTTGGCTTTTCATCCGTGCCAAGAATAACATCTTCTACTTATATGATCGAATATTTTAACAAGGGTTTTATGGTTGTACCTTTATGATCAAACAATTTTTCCAAAGGGATTAACCCTCTAGAAATACAATTATTTTTTAGTTGCACAATCTTGTGATTAGCAATTTTTCCTGCAACTTTATCAGGAGTCTTAACTTGTTTTTCATCCTCATGTTCATCTTCATCTATATTACTAGAAAACAACTCACCAACCATCTCAATAAATCTTTTTGTCTGTTGGTTATATTAAAAAATATGCCAATGCTTAATATTGTCAAGAATAGAAGGCATGCACATAATTTCAATTTCAAACTTTAAATGAGTTGTTTTTGGTGGCTTAAATGTTGTTGTAGCCAGAATGAATGAATCTACAATTTCAGTCTTTTATCTAGGGATGGGTGTAAAATTAATAGCTAATAGAAAAAATTTATATAGGTACCAAACTTGATTTATGTATGCTCTTAAGCATGGATGTTTAGTTTGACATCTAGCTTTGACTTGATTCACAACAAGTTCAAAATCTCCAAAAATAGGCAGATTCTTAATATTCATGTTTTTCACTTTCTCAAGGCCAAGAATAAGAGATTCATATTCAACAATATTATTAGTAGTTTCATAATTAAATTTATAAGAAATAGAAAAAAATTATTTGGAAGGAGAAATAAAAATAATACCAACCCCAGATCCTTCCTTGGAAGAATCCCCATCAAGCAACATCTTCTAAACACTATTTGAATCAATTTGTCTTTTAAATTTAATGCCCAAAGTCCTTATAATGTTTCGTAACATCAAGACCTAATTTCTCCATAATGACTTTGGGCATTAAATTATGAGAAGCTCATCAATCTAACATACAATTATGAAATAATTGATCATGAATTGTTAAAGTAACATAAAAAACGATCTATATTACTCTATTCATTTTCAAGATAAGTACCTATATATACCTTTGGTGCTTCCTCTTGTAAATTAGTTGTATCTTTATTTGATATAAAATCAAAAGAAACACCAATACATTTACTTACCTACTCTTTAAAATAAGGTATCTTTATAATTTCATTTAATGGAACAAGAATCCATACTTTGTTAAGTTCATTAGTCAAACTAAAAGAACTCACATTTTGGATAGGTATTTCATTGTTTGACAAGTCAATAACAAGATTTGTTATTTCTTTCTGATTGCTTTGTGCCTTCTTTACTACCTTTTGGTTTGGAGGTTGAGCATGATTTATCCTTGGTCTCAAATCATATTTATGATGTAACTATGCTAAAACCGTTTCAACAAATGATCGGTATTGATTACCCCATATAATTTCCATTTCCTACTAAGACATATTAATATTTTGAGGTAATCCAATCATGGAATCATGATATGTAGTGTTTGTATGAAGCATAACAAAGATACTAATTCGATTGACAAATTCATTCTGTGAAGTCATTAATACATTTATAATCGATTCTATATTAAGGGGAGAAGAGTTTGTCGACTCTCTCTAACATGAATCATTATCACATATGTAAAAGGAATGTTGGATAGACCTATTATATGTTGGAAGATTGATTGTTGTCATTGATGTCAACCCTAGTCATTGGTTTTGGACCGCAAGATTGATGAAGGTATTTGGACATGAAGGACAATGCACATGAAGATACAAAACCCATGGACGGATAGTATACATCATGTTATTTCCGGTGGTATGTGGAATGTCACGTGGATCCTCATGGTTGAGGAGAAATGAATTTTTTAAGATGACAAAGTGAATTGAAGAAAAAAGTACATGCAGGCCCTGAAGATAATTAAAGAAAATAATTACAAAATAAGAAAGTGTCAGGTTAGCTCTAATGTTAAAAGAAAGTGACATAAATTGTATAAATAAATATCATTATACATTCATTTGAAATAAAAGTTGAATTTCAGAGGAAATCGGAAGTAATAAAGGTCGGATTTCAAGGGAGGATGAAGTCTTTTGGTGATGTGTTCTAAGGTATGTTATTTTCAGGTCATCTTACCATTTTCGGTATAAATTTTTTTCTAGAATGAGTCAGATGGTGAAATTGCTATGGTATTAAGAAGACATGTCAAAGTACCTGTGGTAAAATTTTCATGTCTTGATTCACTATAATTATGGAGATACACTCTGTTGAAGATAAGATTTTTTACTAGTCCTGAAGCTAGTCAATAAATAAGTGTTACGGGTAAAACAATCATAACTTATTCATAGAGAATCCAAATGACGTGGGAAAAATTTCATTAGAAATAGTACGGACTTTGGTTTCGTGTGTGTGAGTTTCAGAATCTGATGTTAAATATTGAGCGCGGGGCATTATGTACAAGTTCAATCTCCTGAATAAACCAGAATTGAATAAGGTCTAGCATTATTTCTATAACTTCCTTTTGGGGAGGATTCAAGGAGTGAAACTTGGAGAAGTTTCAAAAAATACATTGAGTAATATTATATATAGAATCAGAGTATTCCAAGAATTGAAGAATTACATAAATTGAAGAATTCTCATGAAGCATTATCAGGTTCTATGTGATGGTTGGTTGATGGTGATGATTTAATGTAAAGTTTTATTATCTCTCATATATTCTTGGGTGGAAGGAAGGGGAAAGGATGGAGAGTTAAAACCTCTCTTGATATTGGGGGATTGTATCTTCCTCTTGGAGGTTTATCCCTCCCTTTACATTTGGAAACTGTAGCTACCTTTGGAAGTCATTACTTCCCTTGAACAATAACTATTGATTATTTCTCATATATTGTGCATGGTGTACGGTGGTGTATTGTTGTAACTCTTATACTATTTCTCATTGCTCATTGGATATAATTGAATGGTTTAAGTATAAGTTGAAATAAGTTTTAAATTGTACTTGATACTGATTCACCCCCCTCTCAGTATCAACAATTGGTATCAAAGTAGGTTACCTTCAATACAGTTTAACAATTGGAAGGAAGATCCTAAGCAGAAATGGAAGACAACATTCCAAATGGGATTCCACCATTTGATGGAAGCAATTTTGAATATTGGAGTAATAGAATGGAAACTTACTTGAAATCTCTTGGGGAGTATGTTTTGTTCTCAGTTGCTTCAAGACACAATCCTTTAAAGAAACTAAAGACTGCAACTCAAAATGAAGCAAAAAGGAATAACAAATTGACAATAGATACCATCCTGGATGGATTGACAGATTTAGTGAAATCCAATGTGGGATCATGTGGATCATCAAAAGAGATTTGGGACAAGCTACAAGACCTTTATACAAGGGAATAAGGAGAAGAAGAAAAATAAGTTGAAGCAAATTTCAACAAATCAGATTTCAATGAAGCAAATAGAGGTCAGTTCTTTTTCTTTAATTGTGAAGGAGTCAGACATGTTGAATTTGAATGTCCTCATCCAAGGATTGAAAGAGATGACAATGAAGAAGAGTAAAATAATGAAGTAGAAATTATTCAACAAGAAGATGAGAATCTTAAAAAATTGAAGCATGTTGAGATTGAAAATAGCAAGCTCAAAGACACACGTAGAAAACTATGAAGTGAAATGGGTAGTTATGAAAAGACAGTTGTAATATTAAAGAAACAATTAGAAGACTTTCAAAAACTAAGAGAAGAAACCATTTCCTTGAAAACTCTACTCAAAGAAGCAAGAAGAATAACAGAAGTAAAGAAGGTCCAAATGATGAAGAAAGAAGAAGATTGTGAAAAACTTGAACAAGAAGTTGTCTCATTGAGGAAGAGCTTAAGAAACTCTCAAGTGACAAAATAAATAACACATCTTGGTTGCATGGGTGAAACTTCATACAAAGAAGATGCAAATACCAACAAGAAAGTTGAAGAAAGAGATACACAGACAATTGATGAGAAGTGGACCAGGATACTAGAAAGAAGGAATGATTACAAAATAGATGAATATCCAAGAAGATCTCCTAAAGAAACTAAAAAAGAGTAGATCATGAACCCAGATGGACTACATCATAAACAAGGTCACTTACTCCCAGGTATCAAAATTTCTTTGTTGGTCATTGTTATACTTGTAGAAATTGTGGACATAAGTCATTTAATTGCAGAATCAATGAAAGGAAGAAATACGCAAGAAAAATGAATGGTGTAAACATAAGATATGGAAATAATCGTGGATTTGTCAACATAAGTTATAATTCATTTTACCCATTTATGGACAAAAATGTTGTATTCTACAAATGCAATTATCTTGGTTACAAAGCACAAGATTGCAGATATATGAATGAATATGTCCCTATGCCAACCACAGTATGGAGAAGGAAAGAGATTCCAAACAATGAAGATCGTCGAATAGCATTAACCGTTGAAGAATGTAAAGAAGAAGATGAATGGTACATAGACAATGGATTTTCTTCACACATAACTGGGGATCAAGACAAATTCATTAGCTTGAAGAGAAAAGGTGGCAATGTTGCATTTGGAGATGACTCATCTGCCAAAATAATTGGAGAAGGTGTAGTAGAGCTTGGAAGAAAAAATGTAAAATCAAAGAATGTTCTATTGGTTGAAGACTTGAATCATAATCTACTTAGTGTTAGTAAAATGTGTGATCAAGGATACACTCTTACGTTTGACTCTCGAAAATGTAAAATCAGAGAAAATAACTCAGGAAGATTGGTTGCAACTGCAAAAAGAAGACCGAACAACATTTACATCCTAGACATGAAGAAGAGAGAGAAGACAAAAGCCACACAAAAGGATTCTAAGGAATAAAAATTCCCACAGACCAAAATAAGGATGAAGTATTATTGAGTGCCACATGTTCAAAGGGAGCAACACAAAAGAAGAGAGCTACATTTTTTCATTAAACTCAGGGGGAGCAACCCTACCCTTTTCCATTGATGTTAGAGGGGGAGATAAATTGGGATCATGATGATAGGGGGAGCATGAGTGTTTCCATCAATGAAAAAGGGGGAGATTGTTGGAAGATTGGTTGTTGTCATTGATGTCAACCCTAGTCATTGGTTTTGGACCGCAGGATTGATGAAGGTATTTGGACATGAAGGACATTGCACATGAAGATACAACACCCATGGATGGATATTATACATCATGTTATTTTCGGTGGTATGTGGAATGTCACGTTGATCCTCATGGTTGAGGAGAAATGAATTTTTGAAAATGACAAAGTGAATTGAAGAAGGAAGTACATGTAGGCCCTGAAGATAATTAAAGAAAAGAATTACAAAATAATTAAGTGTTAGGTCGGCCCTAATGTTAAAATGAAGTGACATAAATGGTATAAATAAATATCATTATACATTCATTTGAAATAAAGTCGAATTTCAAAGGAAATCAGAAGTAAAGAAGGCCGGATTTCAAGGGAGGATGAAGTCTTTTGGTGATGTGTTCTAAGGTATGTTATTTTTAGGTCATCTTACCATTTTCGCTACAACTTATTTTATAGAACAATTCAGATGGTGAAATTTCTATGGTATTGAGAAGACATGTCAAGGTACCCATGGTAAAAGTTTCAACTCTTTATTCGCTATAATTATGGAGATACACTCTGTGGAAGATAGGGTTTTTGACCAGTCCTAAAGCTAGTCAATAAACAGGTGTTCCGGGTAACATAGTCATAATGTATTCATAGAGAATCCAAATGATGTGGAACAAATTTCATTGAAAATAGTACGGACTGTAATTTCTTGTGTGCACGTTTCCGAATCTAATGTTAAATATTGAGTGCGAGGAATTCTGTATAAGTTTGGTCTCCTGAATAAACCAGAATTGAATAAGGTTTACCATTCTTTCTTAAACTTCCTTTTGGGGAGGATTCAAGGAGTGAAACTTGGAGAATTTTCAGAAAATACATTGAGTAATATTATCTACATGATTAGAGTATTCCAAGAATCGAATAATTGCATAAGTTTAAGAATTCTCATGAAGCATTATCAGGTTCTATGTGATGGTTTGTTGATGGTGATGATTTAATGTAAAGTTTTATTATCTCTCATATATTCTTGGGTGGAAGGAAGGGGCAAGGATGGAGAGTTAAACCCTCTCTTGATATTGGAGGATTGTATCTTCCTCTTGGAGGTTTATCCCTCCCTTTACA
>ML780918.1:183790-202077 GCA_009831015.1 Picea engelmannii
TGATATTGGAGGATTGTATCTTCCTCTTGGAGGTTTATCCCTCCCTTTACATTTGTAAGTTGTAGCTACCTTTGGAAGTCATTACTTCCCTTGAACAATAACTATTGATTATTTCTCATATATTGTGCATGGTGTACTGTGGTGTATTGGTGTAACTATTGGGACTAAGAAATGTTGTATTTTCATCCACCTTTCCCTTCATCATTCTTCACATTTCATCGCCCCATTTACCTTTGATGATACCATTTTCATAATTAAATATGGGTTTAACCTTATTATTTTCCAAATCATTTATTTTAGTATTAAAAGGGAATTTGTGATTAAATATTAGAAAATTGACATGTTTTAAAATATCTAAAAAATGTGTGAGATTTATCATGTGTAGGAACATGTGAAGGATTAATTCAAAAAGACTTCTCAAATACTTCCTCCACCATTTCAATATTTGAGGAGATATTTCAAGCCTATTCAAAGGAGAAGATCATGGAGATTTGGTTGTCATTTCTTATCCAAAATATATGAGAGATATGTGAGAGGATTTGAAGGGATAATATTTTGTAATAATGGAAAATTGGTTGAGAGAAAAGTGGATCTATAATTATGATATGCTTATCTTCTTTTCAAAGCTCTCATGTATAAAAGAGAGTTCCCTCTCTTCATGAGGGGGAGGAGAATTATTATGATGTAAGATTGGTTCTCAAGGAGAATTGTTATGATGTAGATTGGATTCATGAAAAGACTCTTTTTGTAAACCTACTTGTTGGAGGTTAATGCCAGTTTGAATTCAATGATTTTGTCTCTCGTAGAAGTTAGCATCTGGTGATCTAAAAGATTTTATGTTGGCATTGGCAAGGGCCATCGATCCAACTTGGTAAGCTTATTGTAAATTGCTAGTGTAGATTTTGATTTCATGTACTTGTTAGTTTGATTTCATGTTATTTTGTTTGATTTCATTATTCAAATTTCTTGCAAAGTGTGGCAGTCCAGGAACTGTTGGATCTCCATCTTTCACTATACATGAGCTTTAATGGAGCATCCTACTTGCTAGTTTAGTTGTTTCAGGAGATAGAATTAAGTTCATCTTTTCCTTTCATGAGCCATTAATGAACATGTCCATCAACTGAGCAAGAGCTTTAGATCATATGCTTGTTTATGAGTTTTTCTTTCCATCTTTTGAATTGTGTGTAGATTGTTATTTTTAAAAGGTGTGTTGGTTTCTAGATGGTTTTCTTATCTAAGTTATACTAAACAGACATAGGAACCTATCTGTTATTGGAAAATATAGTGCATCAACTCTACTGATTACGAATATCTGTTGATAATTTATGTTTGGTAATATATTATGCATATAATTGCACCAACATTTTGGTGTCGTTGTCGGGGAGTTGTAAATGATAATAGGTAGTATTTGGATTAGATTTCTTTAATGGTTTTGGATTGGTTTTATGGATGACCTAAGGGCGGAGAGAAGATGGTAAGACATGCGGGAAGAGCCCACACATCCACTTTGGTGGGTTGCTGTAAAGTTAGGTTGTCTTCTCTTATTTAAATACAAGTATGTTTTTCCTTTCTTTATGCAAAATTGTGTTTTCATGATGGGCTAACATGTGTGAACTGATAACCTTGTGACAGTAGGGTCCCAGTAACGCAAGGAGTTCAAGTTTGGTGTGTTTTATTTTTGGAAACAGTTTTAATTTCTTAGTTTTAATATTCAACTCTTTCATGATAAATCATTTTTGGGGTGTTGTAGGAACCCCTGAGTACTAAGTTGTGTTGTGAGACAAGGATCATCAACCAGCTAGAGTAATTCAAGGATGATCAAGAGCTTGAAGAATGTTCCTCCAAGAACTTTCCCACATTCTAGAAGCAACTGGGATATCCACCTCTCAGGAAGAGCATATCTTGATAGCAGTCAAGAATTTAGTTGTCTCTCCACAAGAAGATTTAGAAGTCCAGTCGGATTCCTCATGTCAATTTGTTGAGGAGAATAAATAAGCATGGATAGAATGAAATGAAGAGTAACCATTGGAACCTAAGATTGAGGAGTTTTTATCATGCCTCTCAACAGATATTGTATGTACCTCAGAGACCAATCATCTTGAAGAAAATACTCTGCGTGGCATGGAAAAGGAGGACATGTTGTGTGATGTAAACAAAGAAGGGAAACAATAATATCTTGATCCTATTGAAAGACGGTTCCAATTAGTTGTCAGGTCACACTACTCTTTTACTTTTCATTATTGTTTGATCTCATCATCAAAGTAGTTGGTCCTTCATACTCTTGTATGCATTAAAAGTTATATTTTAAACCCGAGTATGGATATATTTATAACCCTGCTATGCACATGGCTTCACTGGAAGTATTCTTATACTTGAAGGGAATTTTCTTTTATTCAATTAGAGTAGTATAGTAAATAAATAAATAAATGTTGCAATGCAACCTATCTTTCATACTTTTCATAAATGGGAATGTCAAAAGCTAATTAAGCAATCAGTTTAAGATCTTTTGTTCCGATAGTAGATTTCTTTTAAAGTTATGATAATTTTGTTTGAATCTTATGAGAAGGGAATCTTTTCATCCTCCGAATGCACACATAATACTATAATGGTTTCAAAAGTGGATAAGGAATCCTTGTCAACAAAAGATAACACTTAATGGAGTGCTTCATCACCTATTTCTTCAAATTTCTTCTTTTTCCTTAAGTTGTTAAAAATGATTCATTCATTCTTTATCATTACCTATCTATTTTAAGACCACTATTTCACAAGGATGATTAATTAAGTGATATTTTTAATAGCAGCTGAAACTAAATGTTAATTCCAAACCATTTTATTCATAGCTAATAATTCAACTTTTGACATTTTCCCTAAATTTTTTGTTTGTAAGCATGAATAAAAGTCTAGTTTTAATTAGTTAGATTGGTTTGTTTTTAGCAGATGTTCGCAACCTTCTGAGAAGATTTTTTTAACATCTCACACTGTTTTCATGAGCCCATGCAAAACCTTAGGCATGGGGGAGTGGTTGCTAAAACCTTCATATTCTTTTGCAACTTCCATCAGCGAGACCAAATCAACATGTTGAGTGTTGGGATTTGATAGTCATTTCCATAATTTTGGTACCATTCTATTCCGGTACTATATAATTTTATTCTGGTACTACAGAATTTGCTTACATCCATTACTCAACAACATTCCAGCGTTCATCCAGTACTGATAGTCGACCTTGTGCTCATCCGATACCAAAAGAGGAGGTCTGCACTATTCCGGTACTCAACAACATTTCTGCGTTCACCCGGTGATCCGGTACTGGTAATAAAGTGATAGTTAGCTCTTCACAAAGTAACTTGGAAGTGGTAAGATGCTATTCAAATGTGCATCAAATGGGTGCATATGTTGAAGGTCTTGTTGTCAATTGAAGCCACTACCGGATATTCTTCCCCCGTGGTCGTGTGATATCCAGGTAAAAGAAAGATAGAGTGCCAACTGTTACAGACTAGACAAACCATCAGTGGAAGAAAGGGTTTCGGTCCAGGAAGGAATGAAGAAGAAGAAAACAACACAATTTTCAAGAAAACTGGCGATCAATCGAAGGGAAGGGGAATCCAAAAGGTAAATCCTTTGTGCTCGCATGGAGATCCTTGACAATTACACCACATAGGAGAAGAGGGTTTATAATTCGCATTCATAATAGAAACCGACTTGGACTCCATACAACATCAACTGCTCCTCTATGGCTCACTCTCAAGCTATGATGATGATTTTTCATGGGCAACATTATGGCTATATAAAGCAACCAGATCACCAGCTTATACCCAATACACATTCCAGCAGAAATTTTGTACTTCGTGTGAATCGTTGTATGTTAGATATGGTGCAAATACATAATAAGAACATCATTCCTCACATCAGTGTACAGTGGTTTGTTGGCGAGATACAAGTAATACTTGCAACATCATCCACATGGTTTCTTCCACCATTGTACCTAAAACGCTAATATTTTCTTAGGATACATCATGTGAGGGATAATTGGTACAAGATCCATTTCGGCAGCATGGGATCCTTTTATGTGGAGGATCTTAAGAGGATTCATAGATCCAACCTCAATCCCCTGGGGATCCGATCTCCTAAGTTCTGTTTGAGTTAATTGTGGTTCGATTTCATCAACGTCTCCTATAACGAATAAATTGTTGCCTGGCTACATGTCCATACAGTTGTGGATTTCAAGTCAGCTCCTCATTTGACGATGGGAAGATCCCACACATCTCTGTTTATACATAATTTTATTCTAGTTAATATTTTATATATAAACTAACTAAAAGAAAAATAAAGAAATAATTTTTATTTTTTTTTTTGGTTTTGTTATTAAAAAAAAAATTAATAATAATAATAAAAGTTATATAATAATAAAATAATAATAATAATATAATAATAATAAAAAAATTAAATAAAAAAGAAAATTTAGGTGAAACATAGAAAAAAAAAATTAAACATAAAAAAAAGTAAAAACAATTAATAAAAATCAAAATTGCGAATGAATCTAAAACAATAATATCCAAACATGTTTTTTTTATGCCTTATAATGATTTGTTTGTTTGTTTGTTTTTTGTAAGTCGCTTCAAGCACAATCAACAATGGAATAAGCACGCAACATGTAAAATGCACTTTTTATCTCTTTAATTTGCCGCATTCGTACTTAATCTCGCATCTTATGTTTTATGATGATCTCACAAGTTTGATTGTCGGATTCGTACTAAGTTTGATTGCAGGAATGAAGACGCTCACATTCCATGCCATAGTGATTTTCAAAAATTGCAATTTTTTTTCCGAAAAAAACATGCTTTCGTGACTGCTTGAAGGAGTTGAGTCTTATCACACATATCATGATGTTTGTTGTTACATAATGACCATTCATACCACCATTCTGCATCATGAATTCTTTCCCCGCATTTCTCCTTCAAAGCGCATTGGTCATCCCTGTGATGAATTCTATCTTCCATTTCCTTATCCTTCAAGACTTCACACATGCTTATCTTTCTGAGTCTCATACAACTCTTTATATTTTCTCACTCTGTTTCCTTGTCAATAAAACTATCCAACTCCCTTTCCATGACTAAATTGCCTTGCCATATACACTGTTACTACTGAGATTATTTCATTTATAGTCTTACCACTCTTTTGATCAGAACTCGCGTTGACTGATGTGGGATTCCTTAAGGCCCACCTTTCAACAAGTCTTTCCCCATCGACCTCAACACCTTATCTGGGATATATAATAGAGTCTATTTTGAGTACCTGGAGGCTTGCATGCCTTAATGGCAAGTTCTCTCGCTGACAATCATGGGAATATATCAATGTCCCTTGATCGTCAGATCTTGCAAGTGGCTCTACATCAATTCCTTCATTCACACTTCGCAAGATGTACTCAAGTACCTTGGCACTCATTGATATCAATGATGAGTTGCCTCACATTGGTTAACGACATTCATCATTGGTTGGTAATCCAATGACTTATTTTTATGCTCGACATCGACAGATTCATTCACATGATTAGAATCGTGTTGGACAACTGAGAGGGGGGGGTGAATCAATAGTTACCATGCTTAAACAATTATGCTTATTTTAAATTCTTTGCAGATCACTTAATGAAAATCACAATAATGCAGGGAAGTAAGAAATAGAACATTCAACATCATTCTCACATATGAATATAAAGAGACAAATATTTCCCGAGGAAACCCATAAAGGGTAAAAACCTCTTCTTCTTTATGTGATAAGTAATATTTACATTCTGTACATTATCATACATATGAGTTCCAACTCATTGTGAGGATACAACGTCTGTATTGCAAGTTGCAACTTGTTGAGAGCACCAACTCTCTATTTTCTCTAACACCTACTAGAAGGAAGCACCAACTCCCTAGTTTCTCTAGCAACCACTAGAAGGAAACACCAACTCCCTAGTTTCTCTAGCACCCACTAAAAGGAAGCACCAACTCCCTAAATGTTCCAGCACCAACTGGATGGAAGCACCAACTTCCAGTCACACAGGCACCAACCTATACAATAGAGAACAATAGTTCTCCCTTGTGCCAACCTGCCACACTGGTTTTTCTAGCTACAACTAGATGGAAGCTACAACTCCCTGTGTTCAAGCACCAACTTGAACCTCTGAGGACAACAATCCTCCCTAGCACCTCCCTACCACCCTAATTATAAATTTTCTTCTAAAACTTATTACAGTGATAAAATATTTATCAATGGCTTACCGGTCTTATCATTGTTCTACTACACTGCTCTACTCTACCTGCATCAGTGTCTTCCTGCACTCATCTCTTGTACTTTATGTTCTTCTGCCTTTTATGTTCTATGTGCCATGTTCCTTCAATGCACCATTCCTCTTCTTTGCATTTCATCTATTACACACTGCCTCCTTATTCATGCCTGAATCACTCTCAACAAAAACTCTCATCTCTTCTTTGTTATGCATTCTTATAGTCTCTGCCCACCTTGTGCATGCTATCTCACCATGCTTCTTCATGCTCTCCCCATATCGAGTGCTCTGCATGTTCATCATTGCAACTCTTCATCTTCTCTAGTAGTTAAACCCATGCATCCATCATCACTGGTTGTTATGCCGAGATTCCTTCGCCTCTCCTGTAGTCGAGTCTCTTCGTCTTCTCTGTTACAGTCGAGATCAACCTCTCTATTGCAGTTACAGGCTTCCACGCTATTCCATTTGTCAATTGCCTCTATGACCATCCTTCATTCCACTGGCAGATTCCCTGAGAATCTTCAGCTCCTCTGGCACTTACATAGGACTCTCTTTGAGTCCTCTGGTAGAAACCATCAATGGTTTCTAGTAGTTACAGTGCGAACCTTAAAATGGAGCCTAGCTATGCTAGCTCCTTCCACTTACATGACCACCAGCGGTGACCACTGGCTACATCGACATTTCAGAATTTCATCATTCGACATTTCGGCTTTAATGTGGTAAATATTTATCTCGACTCTCCATGTCGTGATCCCCGAAACTTGGTAAAGGGATCTTAGTTGGACTTGCTTTGATCATTTCGACATTTTGCATTTTGCTATTTCATGATTTCGCATGTTGCGAACTCCTGTTGCGAGGCATATTGACTCTCCAAGTCATGATCCTCGAAATGGAGCTTGATTGCACTAGCTCCTTCCTCCATATTCCATAGATGTGACCACTGGATGTGACCGCAACCTTATTCGAAACTGCATTTCCTAATTTTGTGTTTCGCGAATTTGTTGCGAGTCACTCTGACTCTTCCAACTCCCGATCCCCGAAAAATATGAAAAAGGAGCTTATCTCTTCGATCTCTTCTCTATAGCTCTTCGATGATGTTACCATTGACGATTACCAAGCCTTATTGAAAACTGCATTTCACAATTTCGTGTCTCAGCACTTCGAGACTCCTGTGATGAAGAGTCTTAGGTCTTGACTCCTCCATCTCCCGGTATCCAAAACTACGAAATGGATTTATTTCAACGGCCTGGTATTTCGTCATTTTTCATTTTGACGATTCGACATTTCAGAACTCCTGAGGTGAAGTGTTTCAACACTTCAACTCCCGATATCCAAGACGTCGAAATGGATTTATTTCCCGGTCTGTGAAACTCTTTGTTGGTGTGCCTATTTTGGGATTTCGACGTTTTGCATTTCGCGACTTCGGGATTCATGTGTTGAAGAGTCTTGACTCTTGACGTCTCAATCTCGCGATATTTGAAACTCCGATTTATGTGCCTATTTCAGAATTTCAGGGTTCTGGATTTCGCAACTCTCGAACTCCTGTGTTGAAGAGTCTCGACTCTTGACTTCTCAATCTCCCAGTATCCGAAACTCCAAAATGGAGTCGGATCAACGTATTTCGGTGTTTCGCATTTTTCCATTTTGGCATTATTGTTGTGAGTTGCTTCCTTGACTCCTCCAATGCCTGGTATCCAAAACTCTGAAATAGAGTTTATGGTTCTGATCTTTCCAAGCCATTATCCCTGTGCTGCTGATCTTCCTTGCTTGCTTATTTGCCATCAAATGAACAAGCACACTCTTGCACTCTGCATGCACCTCTTCACTATCTCTTCTGAGCTGACGTTGTCCCTGTTTTTCCATCATTGCATACTCTGGTCTTTCCATCAATGACAAGCACACCTGCCTGAAAACATGCCAACAATCTCCCCCTTTGGCATTGATGGAAACCATGAATTACTGCACTAAACTGTATGGACCTTAAACTGTAGCATCCGACATCTAGTCTGGACCACTCCTTTTCTCCCCCTTTGACATCGATTTCAAAGAAAACATGCACCCCTTGAGTTGTTGCAGTATTTTTAGGAGGTATCATATATTCAATCAATAGAAACTCCCCCTTACAGGATGGACTCTCTTAGGTGTGAGATGAGATTACACCCAGGTTATGTCGGAGATATTCAAATGGTGTCTTGGCTAGGGGTTTAGTAAATATGTCTGCAATTTGTTCTGTGGTTGGAATGTAATGGACCTGAACAATCTGATTGGTGACCTGCTCTCTCAGAAAATGGTATTTTATGGGAATATTCTTGGTCTTGGAGTGGAATACAGGATTTTTGGACACATTGATGGCACTTGTGTTATCACAATGAATTGGGATTGGTGCAGTGTATTTTACCTGCAAGTCTGCAAGTTTTTGAATCATCCATAATACTTGAGTGCAACAGGTTGCAACAGAAATGTACTCTGCCTCTGTAGTTGATAAAGAAATGGAACCTTGCTTTTTACTAAGTCATGCTACTAATGAGTCACCTAGGAAGAATGCTCCTCCACTGGTGCTTTTTCTCTCATCAACATAGTTTTCCCAATCTGCATCTGAATAAGCAGTTAACTGAAAATTATGATTTATGGGATACCACAGACCATAAGTCATTGTTTCTTTCAAATACCTAAATATCCTTTTGACAGCTTGCAAATGACTCTGTTTAGGTGCGGACTAATATCTTCCTACCATTCCAACAACATGCATTATATCTGGGCGAGATGTTGTGATGTACAACAGGTTGCCTATCATTGACCTATATGAACTTTGATCAACATCAGGTGATTCATCATCCTTGCTTAATTTTCATCCAATAACCATAGGTGTACCCACAGGTTTAGAATCTTCCATTTAAAACGTTTTCAACATTTCTCTTATATATTTTTCTTGAGAAATGAACATCCCTTCAGACCTCTGAGTAATTTGCAGACTAAGAAAAAATGACAGTTCACCTATCATAGACATTTCAAACTCAGACTCCATGGAAAAAGAAAACCATTTTACCAATGAGTCCTTATTACATTTGAAGATGATATCATCTACATAGACCAACACGATGAGAAAATCATTATCCTCTATTTTGATATATAGATTGTTGTCAACTGTTCCCATCTTGAACCCTTTGTCTTTGAGATACGTATCCAATCTGTGATACCAAGCACAAGGGGCTTGTTTTATTCCATATAAATATTTCTTCAACTTGCATACTAAGTTAGGGTTATTAGACAGTTTGAAACCCTCTGGTTGTTCCATATAGACTTCTTCATTTAAATTTTCATTTAGAAAAGATGACTTGACATCCATTTGATAGACTTTAAACCTTTTATGACAAGCATAGGCAAGAAATATCTTGATAGCTTCTAATCTTTCTATGGGTGCAAATGTTTCATCAAAATCCAGTCCTTCTATTTGAGCATAGCCTTTATAGACCAATCTTGCTTTGTTCCTGACAACTTGTCCTTGCTCATTCAACTTATTCTTAAAGATCCATTTGGAACCAATGATATTTTTACCTTCAGGTCTATGAACCATCTCCCACGTATTGTTTTTCTCAATTTGATCAAGTTCATCATTCATTGTTTTAACCCAATGGTCATCTTTGCTAGCTTCATTAAAATTCTTGGGTTCCAGCATGGATATGAAAGTTGTATGTGATTGTTTGGTGTTTCTAATTATCTTTCTCTTGGTTTGTACACCTTTGTTTTTTTCACCAATTATCTGACTTGTAGGATGATTCTTTTGAGTGATTCTAGAGGAGAAATTTGAGGTTGTCTGATGAATTGAGTCTGTCTGAGTATCTGTGTCTTCATTTGATTCAGAGTCTTCATTTTCTGATTCTTGGACCTATTCGTCTTCATCTTTAGCTGTGTCCTCTGTAGAACACTCATTATTGTACACCTCTCTTGCTAGGATTCCTTCATCAACTTTTACATCAATACAGTCAACCATTTTATGCAGCCTCTTATTATAGCATTTGTATCCTTTACTGTTTGTAGCATACCCTAAGAAGATACCTTCATCATCCCTGTCATCATATTTTCCAAGGTTCTCATCATTATTCTTTATGTAACATTTACTCCCAAAGACTTTGAAGTGTTTGATTGAAGCAAGTCTCCCATACCACAGTTGATAAGGTGTTTTGTCACTTTGTGTTCTGAGGTGGGATTTGTTAAGAACATGAACTACTGTGTGTATTGCTTCTACCCAGTAGGTTTGACCAATGCTCTTCTCATTCATCATTGACCTGGCCATTTTTTGCACTGTTCTGTTTTGCCTCTCAACTACTCCATTTTGTTGTGGAGTTCTTGGGATTGTGTATTCTCTCTTGATCCCATGCTTATCACAAAATTCCTTGAAATCACTTGACATAAATTCTCCTCCTCTGTCTGATCTTACTTCCTTTAACCTCTTGGCTATTTGATTCTCAACTAAAGCCTTAAATTTTTTAAACTTCTCAAATGCTTCAGCTTTTTCCTTGAGAAAGGCAACCCAGGTAAGTCTAGAGTAATCATCAATAATTAGCATGAAGTAGTTTTCTCTCCTATGCCTTCCTGTCTTGATAGTCCACATAAATCCATATGAACTAGTTGGAGTGGTTTCTCTGTTGAAGTAAATCTCTTGGACTTAAATGATGTCCTGGTTAGCTTTCCTACTTAGCAGGGTTTACACATAGAATCTTTGGGCTTTGATATTCTCGGAAGATCTTTTACTACCTCGATATTTTTGAGCTTGATTAAGTGATCAAAGTTTATATGTCCAAGTCTCCTATGCCATAACCATCTTTCATCATGTTTTCTTAGATGACACTCTTCTCTATCTTCTTTAAACACATATACATTATTTTCTATCCTTGTACCTTTGGCCACCACTTGTTCTGAGTTTACAGACTTTATCTTGCAGTCCTTGGACGTGAACACCACTTCACATCCTCTGTCACACATTTGATTTACATTGAGCAGATTATGTTTCAGCCCATCTACAAGCATAATATCTTAGGATTTTCCTTTTCCATTACTTAAACTCACCATCCCTTTACCCCTTATTTTACTTGGAGCATCATTTCCAAAGGTTACATTTCCTAATTTTCTTTCACTTAGAGATATAAACTTGCCTTTGTTTCCCGTCATATTTTTACAAAATCCACTGTCTATATACCAAGGTTTCATTTATAGTTGAGCTGAAAACACTAATCCACACTTGTCACTTTCTTTCTTCTTCCAAACCTTGACATTTTCACCAGGGGAATTCAAATCTGGTTCATAGTTCCTTAAGCAACAATCAATAGATTTATGTCCATAGTTATCATAGATGTAACATTCTGGTTTGTTGAATAAAGGATCATAACGATTGTTATGCTTAACCTGCGTCCTTTTCCCTTGCCATCACATGATTTGCATTCTGTGTTGGTTTTTTACTTGGCTGTCTCATTCTTTGTTGTGGCAAATATCTATACCTTGAATGTCTCGATTTCTCATAATTTAATTTTAAAGAACAATTTATAGCTTTATGACCAAAGTTTGAACAAAAGAAACAATATCCATAGAAAAAACGTTGGTACCTTCAAAATGGTTGTCTTCTTTGAGTAGGTCGATTTCTTCCATGCTGATGATTTCCTTGAGCAGGGAGTGCATTATTTATTTGTTCTACAGATTCAATCCTAGCACTTTTTTCTTTACTCCTCCTGGGTGGCTGATTGTCTTCCTTTGTTTCTGCAGGTTTGTTGTCATTGGTTGTAGATTTGACAAACTTGATGGGTTCTTTGTTTCTTGTCTGAAAACTACTTGATCCCTCTTCATAACCCAAACCAATTTTTAGCTTTGGATTCCTTTGCTGATCCAAAATGGCGGCTAATCCTTCTGAGGCTTTGATACTTGACAGATTCTGATGATACAAGGCTTGAAACTTCTCCAACTCTTTCCTAGTTTTCACTACTTCTTCTTCCAGAGCTTTACATCTTGCCTTCTTTTCTGATAACTGTTGTTCAGAATGTCCTCGATTTTCTTTGACTCTTCTAATTCCACTTTTAGCAGGGAAAAGTCTTCATCAGGCTGTTTATTGTCTTTCTCGAACTGTATCAATAAGTATTTTTGCTTTCTTTTCTTAACTTCGAGTCTGTCAATCTCTTCCAGTGCACTATTCAGTTCTCCTTCCATATCAACCACAACTTCTTCATCATTATCATCACTGCTTGATATTTTATTATCATAATCCTCTTTGGCCATAAGTATGAAGTCATTTAGTTTATCTTCAATAGAGGAGTCATTGTCTTCATCATCTGAAGGATCATCATCACTGTTTACACAAAGACTTTTCTTCTTAAAATTATTCTCTTTAAAGAAATGTTTGTGTTTGTTCTTCTCCTCATCATCACATGTCTGATCATTTCTTTTGTGAGGACATTTATTTGCAAAATGACCTATATTACCATAGTTGAAACATTTGAAAGGAAGTTTACCTTTGTATTTGTCTAGTCCTTTCTTTAGTCTCTTCACAAATTTTGCTTCAATTTCATCAAGCTCAGAATCCTCATTCTTGTCTTCCTTAAATGATGCTTCTCTGGAGGTGGGTTTATCTTTAACTATTCTCATTTCATATGCAGTCAATGTTCCTAGAAGTTGGTCAAACTCCAAGGTTTTTATATCATTAAGTTATTCTATAGAATATACCTTCGGGTTGAACCTATCTGGTAGATATCTCAAAAAATTTTGAGCTAAAGAAGGTTCCTCAATTTTTTCACCAAGTGCTTTCATTGCATTTACCAGTTCTTCAACTCTCAAAAAGTATTTTCCAACAGTTTCATCTTCCTTCATATTTAGCTGTTCAAACTGTACTCTGTAGGTTTGAAGTTTGGCGTCCTTTACCTTCTCATTACCTTCATAACTGCTAATGAGTTTGTCCCACATTTCTTTGGCAGTTCCTAGGTGCATAACTTTTACGAATTCTTCTTCTGCAAGCCCACTCAAGATAGCATTCATAGCCTTAGGGTTAAAGCTAAATTCTAGCTTGTCATCCTTATTAGCTAGTACAACTAGCTTTACATAACCAATATCTACCACATCCCAAACATCTGCACCTAAAGCCATTATGTAGGTTCTCATTCTAACTTTTTAGAAGGAAAAGTTTGTTCCATTGAATAGAGGATCCTTATTGGTTGAATTTCCTTCATGGATTGACATGTTTAAGATCTGGGATCTACCCTTAGATAAAATGGGTAGACTCTAATACCAATTGTTGGACAATTGAGAGGGGGGGTGAATCAGTTGTTACCTTGCTTAAACGATTATGCTTATTTTAAATTCTTTTCAGATCACTTAATGACAATCACAATAATGCAGGGAAGTAAGAAATAGAACATTCAACATCATTATCACATATGAAATATACAGATACAGATATTTCCTGAGGAAACCCATAAAGGGTAAAAACCTCTTCTTCTTTATATGATAAGTAATCTTTACATTTTGTACATTATCATACATATGAGTTCCAACTCATGTGAGGATACAACCTCTATATTGCAAGATGCAACTCGCTGAGAGCACCAACTCTTTGTTTTCTCTAGAGCCTACTAGAAGGAAGCACCAACTCTCTGGTTTCTCTAGCACCCACTAGAAGGAAGCACCAAACCCTTGGTTTCTCTAGCACCCAATAGAAGGAAGCACCAACTCCCTAAATGTTCCAACACCAACTGGATGGAAGCACCAACTTCCAGTCACACAGGAACCAACCTGTACAATAGAGAACAATAGTTTTCTCTTGTGCCACCCTAGTTTTTCTGGCTGCAACCAGATGGAAGCTACAACTCCCTGTGTTCAAGCACCCACTTGAACCTATGAGGAAAACAATCGTCCCTAGCACCTCCCTACCACCTTGATTATAATTTTTCTTCTAAAAATTATTACAGTGATACAATATTTATCAATGGCTTACCGGTCTTATCACTATTATTCTACACTTCTCTACTCTACCTGCATCAATGTCTTCCTGCACTCATCCCTTGAGCTTTCTATTCTTCTTCCTTTTATGTTCTGTGCGGCATGTTCCTTCAATGTGCCATTCCTCTTCTGTGCATTTAAGCTATTGCACACTGCTTACTACATTTTGCAATTTCGCGTTTCAAAAATTTGTTGCGAGTCACTCTGACTCTTCCAACTCCCGATCCCCAAAAACTCCGAAAAAGGATCTTATCTCTTCAAGCTCTTCTCTACATCTCTTCGACGATGTTACCACCGACGGTTACCAAGCCTTATTCAAAACTACATTTCGTAATTTTGCGTTTCATCACTTCGGGACTCCTGTGATGAAGAGTCTCGGGTCTTGACTCCTCCATATCCCAGTATCTGAAACTCTGAAATGGATTTATTTCAACGGTCCAGTATTTCGTTGTTTCACATTTTGGCGATTCGACATTTCGACACTCCTGTGGTGAAGTGTTTCGACACTTCAAATCCCAGTATCCGGGACTCCGAAATGGAATTATTTCCCAGTCTGCAAAACTCTTTGTTGGTATTCCTATTTCAGGATTTCAGCATTTCGTGACTTCGAGACTCCTGTGTTGAAGAGTCTCGACTCTTGACGTCTCAATCTCCTGGTATCTAAAACTTCGGTTGATGTTCCTGTTTTGGGATTTCGGGGTTCTGGATTTCGTAACTCCGGGACTCCTGTGTTGAAGAGTCTCGACTCTTGACCTCTCAATCTCCCAGTATCCGAAACTCTGAAATGGAGTCGGATCAACGTATTCCGACGTTTTTCATTTCACTATTTCAACATTATTTTCGTGAGTTTCTTCCTTGACTCATCCAATTCCCGGTATCCGAAACTCCAAAATGGAGTTTACGCTTCTGATCTTTCCAAGCCATTATCCCTGTATTTCTGATCTTCCTTACCTGCCTGTTTGCCATCAAATGAACAAGCACACTCTTGCACTCTGTGTGCACCTCTGTGCTATCTCTTCTGAGCTGATGTTGTCCCTATTTTTCCATCGCTGCATACTCTGGTCTTGCCATCAATGACAATCACACCTTCTTGAAAACATGCCAACAAATTGTGTCATCAGGTTTAGCAGCAGGTGAAGACTATACACTTTTTATAATTATGACTATATCAACAGTTACAACAACATGACTTCAGCCATATGAGAGTACCATAGTTTCACTTTCATACTTTCTCTTTTCCATGATTCATTCAGTAGCAGTTCAGATTCCTCCACTTCAGCAGTTACATCAGTTGCAGTTATAGCAGCAGTCACCTTTCATATGATCATGCAACAGTGACATCTTCCATGCTCCAGTAGCTGCATCAACCATATTCCTATTTGCATAGTTCATTGAAATTTTGGGTAAGTGGAGGTATGTTGTTTTCTAATCTTTAATCATGCAATTCCTTACATGCTAGAGTGAATGAATTTGGAAAATTCCCTCACCATGTTCCATTTCCTTTCTCCTTTTCATACACATTGTACATCTTCGGTTGGGGGGGGGGATACTCATTAACATTTGATTCCATTTACACATTCACCACCTCATATGTTGATGACCAACATGTCTCGTCCAAACTACACTTTGTTGCACTTTTTCCAGTTATCAATCTGTCTTGGCATGATTCACAAATATGCAAAAGGGCTCTCTTATACTCAATGATGTTTCCTTATGCACCTTGTTAGCTTATTTTTCCAGCAAGTAAATGGGTAAATTATTATCATAAAAATAAGACAAAAAATAATGAAATGAATGTTGTTTACACAAGAAACAACATTTTATTATCATAATAGAAAGAGAACAAATAACAAAAAGAATGTTGTTTACACAAGAACCAACATTCTCTATATACATGGTTGTCACACGAGAACCAACCATAAGAAAATGTCAGTTGTTACTCATGTAAACCCCATCCTGGATATATTCATTATCATCACTCAAAGCCAAAATTTAGATGCCAAACATTCTTGAGAAGATCCATGCACAGTTGCATGCAGACATGCAACAAGTTTAGTTGGGGGGTATGTTGGGACTCAGAAATGTTGTATTTTCATCCACCTTTCCCTTCATCATTCTTCACATTTCATCGCCCCATTTACCTTTCATGATACCATTTTCATAATTAATTATGGGTTTCACCTTATTATTTTCCAAATCATTTATTTTAGTATTAAAAGGGAATTTGTGATTAAATATTAGAAAATTGACATGTTTTCATATATCTCAAAAATGTGTGAGATTTATCATGTGTATGAATATGTGAAGGATTAATTCAAAAAGACTTCTCGAATACTTCTTCCACCATTTCAATATTTGAGGAGATATTTCAAGCCTATTCCAAGGAGAAGATCATGGAGATTTGGTTGTCATATCTTATCCAAGATATATGAGAGATATGTGAGAGGATTTGAAGGGATAATATTTTGTAATAATGGAAAATTGATTGAGAGAAAATTGGATCTGTAATTATGATATGATTATCTTCTTTTCAAATCTCTCATGTATAAAATAGAGTTCCCTCTCTTCATGAGGGGGAGGAGAAGTATTATTATGTAGATTAAGAGGAGAATTATTATGATGTAAGATTGGTTCTTAAGGAGAATTGTTATGATGTAGGTTGGATTCATGAAAAGACTCTTTTTGTAAATCTATTTGTTGGAGGTTAATGCAAGTTTGAATTCAGTGACTTTGTCTCTCGTATAAGTTAGCATCTGGTGATCTAAAAGCTTACATGTTGGCATCGACAAGGGCCACCGATCTATCTTGGTAAGCTTATTGTAAATTGTTAGTGTAGATTTTCATTTCATGTACCTGTTATTTTGATTTCATGTTATTTTGTTTGATTTCATTATTTGAATTTGTTGCAAAGTGTGGCAGTGCAGGAATAGTTGGATCTCCATCTTTCACTATACATGAGCTTTAATGGAGCATCCTACTTGTTAGTTTAGTTGTTTTAGAAGATAGAATTAAGTTCATATTTTCCTTTCATGAGCCATTAATGAACATGTCCATCACCTAAGCAAGATCTTTAGATCATATGCTTGTTTATGATTTTTTCTTTCCATCTTTTGTATTGTGTGAAGATTGTTATTTTTAAAGTGTGTGTTGGTTTCTAGATGGTTTACTTATCTAAGCTATACTAAACAGACATAGGAACCTATCTATTATCGACACATATATGTTAGGCGAAAATATTGTGGTTTAATTCCATTGTAGTATTTTCCCAACCATTTAATTTGTCAATCCGAGCTTCGTAGGCTTACGAAGCACATGCACTATATATGTAGGACTAAAGTAGAAGTAATCTAATATGAATTGCTGAAATGAAACTAATCTAGGAAAGTAGGAAACATTAATCTAGGAAAGCAGGAAATTGCATAAAGGAAAATCAATACAACATGTGAAGAGTTAACGACAAATAACA
Source organism: Picea engelmannii (assembly GCA_009831015.1). NCBI lineage: Eukaryota > Viridiplantae > Streptophyta > Pinopsida > Pinales > Pinaceae > Picea > Picea engelmannii. The sequence goes on from ML780918.1 coordinate 201,505, forward strand.
TATGTGAGCTCACACAATAAATCTATATTGAATTACATAACAGTAATCAAATGAAAATCATGAAAGCATAACAATGAAAGAATATGAATTAAAGCTAAGAATCCCTTTCTCTTTTGAATCCTAATGACTACTCTGATTCTAATTATATCCTAATTTTATTCTCATGAAGAGAGAGCACTCTCTTTTATACATGAGAGCCTTGAAGATAAGATAACCATCTCATTATTACAGATCCACTATTCTCTCAACCTATTTTCCATTATTACAAAATATAATCCCTTTAAATCCTCACACATATCTCGCATATATCTTAGATAAGATATTCCAACCAAATCTCCATGATCTTCTCCTTTGGAATGGTCTTGAATTATCTTCTCAAATATTGAAATGGTGAGGAAATATTCGAGAAGTCGTTTGAATTAATCCTTCACATATTCCTACACATTACAAAGCTCACACATATTTGAGATATATATGAAAAATGTTGATTTTCTAACATTTAATCACAAATTCCTTTTAAATACTAAAATGAATAAAGTGGAGAACAATAAGGTGAAACCCAAGTATATTTAT
>ML780918.1:202127-214753 GCA_009831015.1 Picea engelmannii
ATATATGAAAAATGTTGATTTTCTAACATTTAATCACAAATTCCTTTTAAATACTAAAATGAATAAAGTGGAGAACAATAAGGTGAAACCCAAGTATATTTATGGAAATGATATCATGAAAGGTTAATGGGGCAATGAAATGTAATGAATGATGAAGGGAAAGGTGGATGAGAATAGGACATTTCTAAGTCCCAACAATATAGTGCATCAACTCTACTAATTACGAATCCCGGTTGATAATTTATGTTTGGTAATATATTATGCATATAATTGCACCAAAAATAACTCTTATACTATTGTTCATTACTCATTGGATATAATTGAATGGTTTAATTATAAGTTGAAAAAGTTTTAAAATTGTACTTGATACTAATTCACCCCCTCTCAGTATCAACATTATATAGGGAGAGGGAGAGGGCCTCTTGTTCCTCTTATTTCACCCCAGAAGACCACCCAGTAGGGAACAAAGGGATATACATCGCAAAAACAAACTAACAAGTTTCTATGGTTCACCCATTTCATCTGGTTTGAGCGAGCATATATTATGCAAAAAATGATTCCCTCTACTCTACGAAAAGTTGCTCCACACTCAATGATAGATACTCCATGGAAGGAAAAAGGTAGGGGTCCCTTTCATAACACTCTAGAAAGGTGCAAACCTATAAATCACTTCAGGAAGTACGACCATATGTGTCATTCATTCTGTGTAAAGAAGATAACAAAACATGTGACCCTCATCAAATGACTCACTAGAATGTACTCACTCAACTCTTCATTATAGATTAGGTCCACCCAAACAAATTCTCATCCAAATATGAATAAATTTAAAAAACTCCTCAACCAAACCAAATCAATAGTATAGTAATTCTAGTCCAATCCCTTAGTCATCTCTCTCATCCCTCCCTCTTTTTAAAGAAAAGTGGGGCAACAAGGAATCTTGTACCACCCATGAGAGAAATTTGGGGTTAACTAATATATATGGTAATCGAGAGCTCCAATAGTCCTAGCATTATCCCATGGTTAAGGGTAATTCTAATGCAAGATATATTTCCCTTGTCGATATATTTACAAGAGATTATCCTACTCTGAAGTTGTGAAAGAATAATTTACGAAGGGGTTGTGGCCTTGGGGTTTAAACCTCATTAAATAATTGGTATCCTCTCTCTCCACCTATTGATAGGGAGAGCCATTGAACTGACTCTACAGGTCATGACTACCACTTTCATATCAAAGAGTTATTTTTTCATCATAATAGATAGGTGGTTATTTTCCTTATGGATATTCCCGAGAGTTGTATTATATATAGTGTTTGTCCTTCCATTAGAAAAAATTCCCCTAGTCACATGAGACATATAAAATTGGAAGAGCAAGAAGAAGGGTGGAAAATACTTAACTAAATATTTGTCGCATGTGTAACATCCCACTCTGGTGCACTGAGCGAACTTATTCTTTGAGGACACTTTCTCACAAGTGATCTAGATTATTATGATATTAAAACATTTGACTTTGATTATGATGTGTCATGGGCAGATGACATGTTGTTTTACTACATTGACATAGACAGGTGCTATTGACTCGGTTTTACTGAGTGTGCAGGGTTTTTGACCTTGAGGATGAAGAGGCATCGATGGAATCCCTTGGACTCCGGATCGAGTCAGGGAGTGTGCTATTGGGGTTTGATTGATTTACTGTGATATAATACATTTTGATTAGATGATATGATGTGTACATGTTCTGACATGATTTGTTGATGATGTAGGTTGACGATAGCTTTCCAACCAGACTCACATATGGAGTAAAGGGGTCACACATGACTACCAGAGAGGTTGAGGGAGAGGTGTGGACAACAACCCTACTACAACCTACTAGCACTCCCGTCGTGGCTCGATCTGTAGGTTAACGATTACCTAGTTCGCGAAGACCCACGATGCCGCGAGGGCAGACTGTGATAGTCACTCACGATGATTCTAAGGGGCGTGCAATAAGGCAGGAGCCTTATTCCATAGAAGCCCTTAGTCTCCCACAAGTTCACCTGGTGGAGTGTCCACTCCAGGGGTTATTGATGTCTACCAATTAGTCAAGAGGCAAGTGGCACCCTTGGAGCACGTGGTGCGTCCCGAAGGGCACATCGCGCAAAAGAAACAAAAGAGGCGAGTGACACCCTTGCAACACGTAGTGCATCCTGAAGGGCACATTGCGCAAAGAAAAAAAAGAGGCGAGTGGCACCCTTGGAGCACGTAGTGTGTCTTGAAGGGCACGTCGCGTTGATGATGATAAAGGAACGAACCTAGATGGCCCTAAGACAATTATCTCATTAAGAAATTTTAAAACAACTTACCTAATTAAAATGTCACCCAGTTCAGAATCTAAGTCCTAAGTCTAAAACTTCGTTAGGGTTAAAATTTTGTCTACCCTTAAGAAAATATCTTTATAAAAATAAAATAATAAAGTTTAAAAAAAAATAAAAATTTACCACTTAAGCAATAATTTTGGTCTTCATAAATTTTTGGGTAAAATGAAGGGATTACGAAATTAAATAAAATCCATGGATAAAATGTAAAGAGGAAATTAATTGTTTTAACTTTTGATAGTTTAAAATGATACTAAATTAATAATAAAGTAAAAGAGGTTAATTTTCACAACTGTCATTTCTAGCTCATTAAAAAGGGGAAAGAGGGAAATATAAAAATTAGGAAACTAAGGAATGAGGCAACATAAAAAGGGAAATAGGGGAACGTATGGTAAAAATCGGGAGGTCAAGCTAGTAAAGAATCTGCATTTAAAGAACCTTCTAAATTGAACTAATTTAGCAATTTCATTTTAGGGAAAGCTTTTAAAACCTATAAGGGAATCTAGGGACACCTATGAGTGATTTTAGGAGTAATCCTAGGTGGGTGAGGGAAATGAGACAATTAATAAATTAAAGAAAATAATTATTGGAGGAAAGTGGGGGATGGATGACACTTGTACGAAGGAGAATTTTTAGATAATTTTTATTAAAACTTAAATTAAATGAGATTTAGGGAAAGAATGGAAGTTCTAAAACTCTATAAAAGAAAGGGAGCATGTATGATTTAGTTCTGCATGTGTTTTAAGTAGGTAAACTAATTGATTAGTTTCGTGATTGAATTTTTATAGCCTAGCGGAATGTTTGGTTGATTGATTTTCGTGACCTTCGTCTTCCTGCTTGTCATGACCACCCTATGGTGTTTGACTATGACCATTCGATTGTTTTCCATCATCCCTAGCACGCCAGTCCTCGCCCGAGCACTCGGCTAGGATCTTGATCTATGGTCATTTCCTTAGCATTAAAAGACCTATGGATCTCAACGCCCTACTTTTCTATGCAAGGATGGCAAGCAAAGGACGAACTCATCCATCTACCTCTGTTGGTGTTCTTGGTTGTTGTCTGTTGCTGCACATTTTTCGTGATTAAGAAATTTTGCTAAGTATACCATTCCTCTCAACTACCCACCTTTACCCTCTGTGTTTTTGTTGTCTCTACAATTTACAACTTGCAATCAATAATTTACCCTCTCATTGGAAGCGACCCTGACCTGGTTTAGACTACGAAATTTCCCTTCTTGGCTACCAATTATTTCATTGTTAGCATCATCAATCATTATTTTTGGGTCTGCGATTGTTTTCTTTTATATATTTGCATTCATTTAATAGCTACAAGTTTACACCTAACTGAATTTATGTACACCTGCCCGCGTTCTTCCTTGGAATACACATGGAAATTCTTAATGCACTAAGCACAGAGAATCTGGATAGTGTTCTGGTTAAAGACAATAATTTGGGACAACGATTCATATGTATTGTAAACAATTTTTTATTCAGAGAATGTTGATATTCAGAACGATTTAACAGTCAGACATGGTTTTATCATTGCAAACATATTGAGCATTAACATCAGGGGATAATGATATTTATTGCAATTAGTTCTCGATTTTATTATTCCTTTTGTATTGATAGTTAAACAACGACTTCTCCTTAGAGATGCGTCTGATTGGAAATTTGTTTTACTACAACAAATGATTCGTAATGATTATAGAAATAAAAATTTTGGGTGTAGCGACTGGCTTGAACTTCAACTGAAGCAAGTAACGAGAACAACCATGATTTAGTAAATCAGCGATTCCGGTTCAATGTTTTAGTGACAACAAATTTATGCCGGGCAGAGAGCTTTTTCTATTTTCAAAGAGCTTTTTCTATTTTCATCCAGACTTTGTTTTTGTGACCTCGACTGTGTGTCTGTGACCTCGACTGTGTGTCTGGTAGTGAATTCTTGAACAACATACATCTATCCTTATCCTTACACCGACGTCGTATAGTTTTTCACTCATATAAATTTTCAGTCGGACATCGGTCACGGTCTTCTTGCTCGACTCCAACTCCCAGCGTCCCCAGGTCTAAAAAAAAAAACTCGATGATACAGTCAGGTCGAGCCTTAGTTAGAAGGTTAGCTCCAGTGACAGTTACCCTTCCTCGAACCCCTTGCAACATCTGAGACTTTAGCTGTTGGCCTCGATCCTTAACGAGGGTAGTGCGGAGTTTTCCCTGTCACCAGCTGCATTCTATATGAATTCACCTCTACCCGGACCATTACGCACTGATTCTACTTAACCGGAACTCAGTCGCTGCCTTATAGTTTTTTTTATTTATTGCCTTGGCCTAATTATTACCTCACCTGAAATGGTAGTGGTTTGCCTTATTCTTCCACGATCTTTCCTTAAACGTAGCTGGGTTGCGGATTTCAAGACCCCGTTTCCCTTAGCGTAGCCTGCGCCTGCGGATGTGTGACACAGCGAATTGCCCCTTGTTGACCGTGATTCGCCTTTTCATAAGATAATTACTAGGAGGTTAGTGAAACCTGGGTCGAGGTTGCTAGCTCTAGTGGCAACTCAATCCTTACCTATATCATTAGAAAAACCTCGTTGTTAAATCAATAAATGGACACTTACGAGATTTATTGATAGAATAAAACCAAAAAAAAAAATTAGAAGAAAACAACTAAATTGCAAGAAAACACATAAATTAATAATATGTAAGAATGTTGTATACTTTGTAAAATCGCATAAAAAGGTATGTGATATACTCTCTTCCTTCCCAAAATTTGAAGACATCCTCACAAAAACAGTTAAACTACAAATACCTTATTCCATGACCTCGTTAGAAAAAAAAATGATATTATACAAGTGAACTTCCTCAATTGCATATTTTGAATGCTCCTAATTTATATTAATATATATCATATATAATAAAGTAAAATTGAATACGAAAAACTATTAAAAATGAGTATTATTTCTTGAATATAATTTATGCTAAAAGAAAATAAAGCTAATCCAAAGATGGCTATTGAGAATATCAGATGTAATTTAAGTGGAATGTAATTTAAGTGAAGATGATCACTATTCAAAAATATCACCGGTTACATAAGTAAATATTATCACCTTTTATCATAAGTAAATATTATCATATTTTTAACTTAAGGATTGCAATTGTTTTTCAATGTGTATCATATTTGGATTTAGGGTTCGAACCATGGTAATGGAGTACATAGTCAAGGTCAATTCTCCCCACATGTTTGTGTTATTGTGTACTGCACCCTTTTAATAGACTTCGCAAGATTGAGACTCCATAATGGATTGACATGGTATAGAAAATCACTTACAAGGATCTTACTCCTTATGGTCTTAAATGAGTAGTACTAGTACTATGTTAAAGAAGTTTAACAAAGTGGTGATTTATATCGGAGTAGATTTGTATTAAGAGGGATGGTTGTTCTCAAGTTCTTGCCTTTAATCTCAAGTTCCTTTACAATGAATATGATCTTTTAACATTTGCAAGCTATGATGTTAATGGTTCTCTTTCTTAAGAATAATCTTATGTGATGAGAGTAGCCAATGTTTAGGGAAATTAGTTCATTAGGACTAGTTTTTAAACTTGACTAGTATAGTTCGTGTGATGGTTGGGTTGTTGATTAAAGTCGCTTTTAACTTGCGCTTCCCGGTGAGGGTATTGTTGTCCATTACTTTTAATGTTGTACTTGGTTGTAGACATTTATTGTTCTTGGTCTGCTTGTGTTGGGGGGGATGTAGAGACCTCCATGTTCCTCAGAACAGTCGCCAGCCCTGAGACCTTAAATGGTTAAAATATATGGGAACCTGGGCTTGAGTGTTGCTTATGTGTCTTGGAGGTCCTACCATTGCAGGGTAGGACGGGCGGGTAGTCAGTCTTATTATTTTCTTCGATTGATTGTTGTTCATTGCTGGATGATGTTGATGTACGTCTTAGATCTTTATGTTGATATCGCAGTTGCATGCATCATGATTCATCGTCATGTGGCGGTGCAGAGTATAATGTCTTTTTACCCTTGTACACATGCACACCAAACAAAAATATTATTTTTTCACTTGTTATAAGAGGTTGTCGTCGTAACGAGGAGGATCGTTACATATTGTATCAGAGCGAGCTTCAACCTACGACTTGGGATCACTATGACTTTTCATTGACATGATTTGATTATACGATTGCTAATGGAGTTGATTGTGTGCATGCAGGTAATCATGGTTAGAGGATGTCGTGGAGGCAGACGACGGGGTGCTAGAGGAGGAGGCGCGACGCCTCTAGTAGCATCCACACCTGAGGGGTCTAACCCCTAGGGAGATGAGGAGGTTCTCAGATAGGAGCAGATAGCAGTTGGCGATGAAGTCGAGATGATGAGATATTTTCAGCGCATGTCCGAGGCACTGATCATCCGTTTGGACAGAGATGAGGCTAGGGCACCAGCACCCACTGAGGTTCCACCGCGCACACCAGTCGTTACTGGTAGCACTCATCGTGAACTCAAGAAGGTCAAATTTCTCGAGTTCTTTGGTGCCCCGGATGGTGTAGTTGTCGAGGCATGGTTGGACAACATGGCGATATACTTCGCACTTCGCGATTATACCTCCAACATGAAGGTTTTCATGGTGGTATTTCAACTGAATGGGAGTGCTCTTCTATGGTGGAAGACACTCCTACCACAGTTGAACATGGTCGTCAAAGACGTGTCATGGGAACTGTTTGAGGAACGGTTCCGAGAGAGGTACCTTTCAGAGGAATTCAATGAGTTCAATGCCTTACGACATGGAGTTCGTACGGTGCCCGAGTACGAGGCCCGTTTTATGGAGCTGCTTTGGTACACTCCACACCTTAACACTAAAAAAATTAAGGTCAGCAGGTTCGTGTTCGGGCTTAATGGCAACCTATGTGCAAAGGTTAGGATTTTGATGCCCCAAACCTTGCACGATGCCATCCAGAAGGCCCTCATAGCAGAGGAGGAGCTTATCAGTGAGGGTCAGACCAAGACTCTAGTGAGACCAGTAGGGTAGGTTTCATCTAGAACATAGTAGCACCAGACACTAGCGAGACATACGTCGGGATATCATGGCTTCTAGAGGGGATCCACTTTTACTACACCCCAACAACCGACGCCTCAGCAGCGAACACCTTACCCGGGACCACAACATCAACAACAACATTGCCCGCAACAACAATAGTTTAGGCCTGTTCAGCAGAACAGACCAGGATTCCAGGTTGGTGGGTTGTCATCTTCTACTTCGGGTACCAGGATTACTGGGCTAAAGAAGGGGTGTTGGACGTGTGGGGAGCCACACTACCAGTGAGACTATCCTATGGAGAGGACCAGAGAGTCCGAATCAACTGGACCCATTACCATGGGAGATATGGGAAAGGCCTATTGGATTCATGCAGCAGTGAATAGCCGCTAGGCAGAGCATCAGTCGACTATGCTCGAGACGATAGGTACTTTCGTTGACCAGACCCTTAGTATTTTGATAGATCTCGGTGCTACTGAGAGTTTCATTTCTGGTGCAGCGCTAAAAAGTATTAAGGTAAAGGCAGTCAAACAGGATGAGTTTAGCTTCATAGAGATGGCTTCAGGAGCCAAACAGAAGGTTGAAGGAAAGGTTACGGGTTGTGCCTTTAACCTGGGATAGTTTGTCTTAAGGTCCAACCTATACGTCACGATCCTAGAATCTTATGATGTCGTGATTGGTATGGATTGGTTGGAATCACATGAGGCGATACTCAACTATAACACAAAATGGTTGAGCTTGGTCGATGACGAGGGTTAGAGACGTTTGATTGTAGGATGGAACTAGGGAATTTCCCTGAGGTTTATCTCTTCCTTACAGCTACAGAAGAGTATGCGCAAGGGGTGCAATCTTTATGTGATCCTTGCATTAAACGAGAAGGGAGTAAAGGAAGGTTTGGAACACCTTCTTATGGTGAGAGAGTTTGCGGACATGTTCCTGGAGGAGTTACGTGGGATGCCACCGGAAAGGGAATTGGAGTTTACCATAGACCTAAAACCAGGGACTAAACCGATAGCAAGAACGCCTTATCAGATGTCGAGCCCAGAGTTACAAGAGTTAAAAATGCAACTGAAGGAGTTGTTGGACCTAGGACTAATACCTCCTAGTGTGTCACCGTGGGGTGCACCTGTTATTTTCATATGAAAGAAGGATGTATCATGGAGGATTTGCATTGACTACCATCAACTGAACAAGGCCACGATCAAGAATCAGTATCACTTGCCAAGAATTCATGATCATTTCAATCAATTGAAGGGTGTGACGGTGTTCTCCAAGATCGATTTTGCAATCAGGGTATCACCAGTTACTGATCAAGGAGGATGGCATCCCTAAGACCACCTTTAAGACGAGGTTTGGACATTACGAGTTTACTATTTTACCGTTTGGACTGACAAACACCCCAGGGGTATTTATGAGTTTGATTGATGGGGTGTTCCATGAGTACTTGGACAAGTTCTTCCAAGTGTTCATTGACGATATTTTTATTTACTCTCGTATGATGGAGGAGCATGACGAGCACTTTCACTTGGTGCTATAGTGTTTGCGAGAACACAAATTGTATGGGAAGTTGTCCAAATGCTCATTTTACCAATTGAAGATTCACTACTTAGGGCATGTCATCTCTGGCGAAGGCATCACCGTGGATCTAGCAAAGGTCGAGGCTATTATGGAATGTCCTGTACCTACGAATGTCTCGAAAGTGCATCACTTTATGGGTTTAGATGGATACTATCGATGGTTTGTCGAGGGATTTTTGAAGATAGAAAATCCGATCACGGAATTGCAGAAGAAAAATAAGAAGTTTGTTTGGATCGAGAAATGCGTGAAAGCATTTAGGAGGCTTAAGGAGTTGTTGATAACAACACCGATACTAAAGGTCCCTAACATGGATGTGAACTTCTTGGTATGCACAAACACATCAAATTAAGGTTTAGGCAGAGTCTTGATGCAAGACAGATGAGTGATTTCTTACATTTAGGGGAAACTTAGAAGGCATGAGGAGAACTACGCGACACACGATTTGGAGTTATTAGCCATCATATATTCCTTGAAGGTTTGGAGACACTAACTTGTTGGACGAAAATTTGAACTAAAGACTGATCATTATGGACTACAACACATTTTTATGCAAGGCGACTTGAACGCGCGACAACAACGTTGGTCGGAATTTCTTAGCGAGTACGACTTTGAGAATACTTACATAAAGGGAACAATGAACCGAGTGGCAGATGCATTGAGTCAGAGACCACACATATTTTCGGTGTTGCCTCTTCAGATGAATCTACCTGAAAAGATTCTAACTTTACAACATGACAATGATTGGTACAAGGAGGTCGAGGGTTTTATCGGAGAAAAGACCATGATGGTACCACGATTTGAGGGATTTTCATTGGATAGCGATGGTTTATTGAGGTTTAAAAGTCGGATTCACATACCACCAAACGATGAGTTGAGGATATTGATCCTGAGCGACGCTCATAGAGTAGTTTACATGGCTGACTTGGGAGTCACGAAGATGAGGGAAGACCTTAAACCCTTATTCTTCTGGAAGGGAATGAAGGTCGACATGGTCAACTATCTGGCCAGATGTCTATATGTTAATAGGCAAAGGATGAACATAGACACCCAGCAGGATTACTACAACCACATGCTATTTCAGAATCGAAATGGGAGGTTATTTCGATGGATTTTATTGTTGGATTGCCACTGACAGCAAGGAGACATGAATCAATTTTCATAGTAGTAGACACTCTGACGAAGAGTGCTCACTTTATTCCTGTGTGTATGATGCATCAGGCACTTGACATAGCTAGAGTTTTCATCAGTGAGATTGTGAGGCTGCATGGCATACCCAAGCAGATTATCTCCGATCGAGGATCAATGTTTACTGGATGATTTTAGACGAGTTTCCAAGAGGCCTTGGGAACACAACTTAACTTTAGTACTACATATCACTCGGATACTGACGGGCAGACCGAATGAACTAACCAAACCTTGGAGGACATGTTGTGCATGTACGTGATGGACCAACAAAAGCATTGGGAAGAATTCTTGCCACTAGTAGAGTTCGCTTTTAGCAACAGTTACCTAAGCACCATTAAAATGGCGCCTTTCAAGTTTCTTTACGGGTGACCGTGTCGGATGCCTTTGAGTTGGGATCATATTGAGGATAGGGTCCTGGTGGGAATAGAAGCGATCCAAGAAATGGAAGAGCAAATGAAAACAATAAGACAAAGGATTAAAGAAGTGCAAGATCGACAGAAGAGTTATACCAATGTGCACCGAGTCGACGGTCGTTACGAGGTCGACGATTGCGTCTTCTTGCAGGTTAAACCGCATAAGAGTTCGATCAAGTTTGGGAAGGGAGATAAAATCTCTCGTAGGTTTGTGGGACCCTTCAAGATTGTGGAGAGAAAGGGGTCCATGGCCTATTGACTAGCCTTGCCTGATTCTTTGAGGCATATGCACGATGCTTTTCATGTATATGTTTTGAGACATATATTAGTGAACCTACACATGTGATTGACATGAATTCCTTGTAGGTATCAGATGAGGGAGCACTCACGGCTAAGACGGTCCACATTTTAGATCACCGCATTCGACAGTTATGACATCGAATGGTAGATCAGGTCAAGGTTCAGTGGGACAATTATAGTCCGCACTCGACGATCTGGGAGGACGCATATGATATGAGCCAACAATTTCCATTTTTGTTTGATAGATAGACATATGATACTGTGATACACTTATTTCGGCATTTATACTATGAAACTTCGAGAGGAATTTTAGACCAAGAGGGGTTTATGTAACATCCCGCTCTGGTGCACTGAGCGAACTTATTCTTTGAGGACACTTGCTCGCAAGTGATCTAGATTATTATGATATTAAAACATTTGACTTTGATTATGATGCGTCATGGGTAGATGACATGTTGTTTTACTACATTGACATAGACAAGTGCTATTGACTCGGTTTTACTGAGTGTGCAAGGTTTTTGACCTTGAGGATGCAGAGGCATCGATGGAACCCCTTGGACTATGGATTGAGTCAGGGAGTGTGCTATTGGGGTTTGATTGATTTACTGTGATATTAATACATTTTGATTAGAGGATATGATGTGGACATGTTCTAACATGGTTTTTTGATGATGCAGGCTGACAATAGCTTGTCGAGCAGACTCAAATATGGAGTAAAGGGGTCACACACGACTACCAGAGAGGTTGAGGGAGAGGTGTGGACAATAGCCCTTCCACAACCTACTAGCACTCTCGTCGTGGATAGAACTGTAGGTTAATGATTACCTAGTTCGAGAGGACCCACGATGCCGCGAGGGTAGACTGCGATAGTCACTTGCGATGATTCTAAGGGGTGCACAATAAGGCAGCGACCTTATTCCTTAGAAGCCTTTAGTCTCCCACAAGGTCACCTAGAGGAGTGTTGGCTCTAGGGGTTATTGATGTCTACCAATCTGTCAAGAGCCGAGTGGAACCCTTGGAGCATGTGGTGCATCTTGAAGAGCATGTCGCGCAAAAGAAACAAAAGAGGTGAGTGGCACCATTGGAGCACGTAGTGCATCCTGAAGGGAACGTCGCATTACTGATGATAAAAGAACGAACCTAGATGGCCCTAAGACAATTATCTTATTAAGAAATTTTAAAACAACTTCCCTAATTAAAATGTCGCCCAGTTCAGAATCTAAGTCCTAAGTCTAAAACTTTGTTAGGGGTAAAATTTTGTCTACCCTTAAGAAAATATCTTTATAAAAATAAAATAATAAAGTTTAAAAAAAAAAAAACACTTAAGCAATAATTTTGGTCTTCATAAATTTTTGGGTAAAATGAATGGAGTATGAAATTAAATAAAATCTGTGGATAAAATGTAAAGAAGAAATTAATTGTTTTAACTTTTGATAGTTTAAAAAGATACTAAATTAATAATAAAGTAAAAGAGGTTAATTTGCACAACTGTCATTTCTAGTTCATTAAAAAGGGGAAAGAGGGAAATATAAAAATTAGGAAACTAGGGAATGAGGAAACATAAAAAGGGAAAGAGGGGAACTTATGGTAAAAAGAGGGAGGTCAACTTAGTAAAGAATCTCCATTTAAAGAACCTTCTAAATTGAACTAATTTAGCAATTTCATTTTAGGGAAAGCTTTTAAAACCTGTAAGGGAATCTAGGGACACCTAGGAGTGATTTTAGGAGTAATCCTAGGTGGGTGAGGGAAATGAGACAATTAATAA
>ML780918.1:239289-299847 GCA_009831015.1 Picea engelmannii
TCTGTTATTTTATGCATACACACATATAAACACATCTAAAAGGTAGATCAACAAAGTGTTTGACGAAATACCTCACTCAGAAAAAGTTTTAAAAAGACACCAAAACAGTGATGATCCTTGCATAATGGCTTGGGATCATTACAAGGTCAATGATTGGTAGCTTACTATATGTGACAACATCCAGACCAGATGTAATGTAGGAAGTTGGATAGGTGGAACAATTTCAAGAAGAACCAGAGGAATCACATGTATTAGTAGTGAAGAGGATTTTCAGATATCTCAAAGGAACAAAAGAGTTTGGATTTGGTATCCAAAAGGAAATGACCTATCACTCATTGCCTACACAGATGCAGATTGGGTGGGTTTCATTGATAACCGATGAAGCACCAGTTGAGAAACATTCTACTTGGGTGAGTGTTTAGTATCATGTATAAGAAAGAAAGAATCATTATTATCCTTATCTACAGTCGAAGCATAGTATATTCCAACAACAACATGTTGTACACGGGTTCTATGGATGAAAACAACTTTGACAGATATACAGGTTGAGTATGATGAGCCCATTCCAATCTATTGTGATAATACAACTGCCATCAGTATCTAAAAGAACCTAGTGATGCACTCTAAGATGAAGCACATTCCAATCAAGTATCACTTTCTACGGGAACAGGTTGCAGAGAAGAACATCAAAGTTGAATATGTGGGAACAAAAGAACAAGTGGCAGAAATCTTTACAAAACTGCTTCCACATGAATCCTTTGTGTATCTTTGTCAGAGACTAGGAGTAATTTCTACTCCAAAATGAATTCTTTTGAATGCTTATCTTATATGTCTCAGATTTACATGAGGAAGCACCATAAAGAAGACAATTCAGGTTGGGAGATCAGTTTCAGGAAGAGTTCAATTAGGGGGAGTATCCCCAAGGACAGTTCAATTAGGGAGAGCAGCCCCGGATGGAAAGATACCTTTGCCATTGATGACAAAGGGGGAGATTTTTGTCAGATGTAGAGCACAAAGGCATGGTTCCATGGGGAGCGATGGTCACATTGGGAGTGATGGTCACATGGGGAGCATGAGTGATATGACTTCAGTATTGCATGATATCACTTTAGTATTACATCAGAGTGTTTCTGTCAATTCCAAAGGGGGATATTGTTGATTAATTGGGTTAGTTGTCATCGATTTCAACCCTTGAATAAAGTCCAATAGTGAAATCTAGTAGCAAAAAGGTTTGGGTAATGGAACCAATTTTGTTTGATGGATAATGGTATGATTTTTTATATATTTACAGGTATGACTATTCTATATGTATAGTACATTTCATGCCATTTCCAGTGGTATGTTGAGTGTCACATAATTCCTCACGGTTATATAGTTATGGCCATGTGAAGTTGGAGAACCCTCATGAGTCATCTAGAAGCCCCAAAAGGTCAAAATAGTCAAAGTGTTTTCAAAGAAGAAATTATTTAAATAACAAAGTGAAGTGATGACTGTACTGTAAGTCAAAGAGGATGCAAAAGAAATTATTTAAATAATAATTTTAATGGAGAACTTACTAATTATGGAAAGTGGTTAAGTTAAGTGGACAAGTGGTTATAAGTGGGTTAACCCTAAAATAAGGAAAGTGGGTTAATAGGGTTAAAAGTTAACCCCTTGAGGATGCTACATGAAAGTATAAATATGAGGCAATGATATCTCATTTAATCACACTTGAACATATTGAATATCTATTGTTGTGTAAGGCTTATTGCAAGTACTCATTGATACATCTGATGTTGTGAAAGTTTGAGGTAGCATGAAGGGTTGATGGAAATTTTTTGAGAATTACAATGAATACTAAAAACCATAATTTATGAGGTGTACGCAGGATAACAGTGTATTAGGGTGCATACATATACATACTCGGGCTGACAATGAATTACGGCATGTACATGAGTGTAAAGACATCGAAACTTAGGAAGATGAAGATGTCGAGATTCTAGATTATGAGATCAAGATCCCAAGAAGGTCTACAGTGATCAGATACATCAAATATATCCACTGGTTCAAAAGGTATGTCTTATTTCTATGAGTAGCTGGATTTTTATGTATGCATGAGAAATGGTTATGGAGATTTGAGGATTCTCCCTAGAGAGACTAGTGGATGCATGGAATCTTTTGTATAAGTCAGATATACATAAATACAATGCTGGTATAATCAATATTTATCACCAATACTTCTTGTTATAGTTGAGGCACATGATGTATTTCTTGGCATATGGCTAAGAGTTTTTTTGGTACATGGTTGAGAGCTTGTATTTGTGAAGTGGTTGATGTATTGAGAGGTTGAATATAAAAAATGGTTTGATGTCTAAATCATTTGAGGGTTATTATACTTGTTCATGATTACATAAACTTATATGGCACATGACTAGAGAGAGATATAGATACTTTGGGTAAAGGTTATGTATGAGGATGCAGGGTACAATTACAGTCTGGATACAGTGGCATGTTGCAGATCTATTTGAAAGAATTTGCACAGGATCATAAGTTTTCAGAAGAAATAAAACCCTAGTTTTTAGAAGGTATACACAGGCTGCATAAAAGACAAGACACATACATACGTAGGTTGTTGTATAGACATGGAACGTACAATGGATGATATTAGGGGCTAAATTTCGCTCATGGGCTAATTTTCTAAGGTTTTTCCCAAAAAAGGATTCGCTATTCTAAAAATTATTCGCCCAAATTCTATAGGATAGAATTATTTTACCTCAAAAATCGCCAAAATTTTATACAAACTATATAAAATCCTTAGAAATTTGAATATTTTTACAAAAATATCGCCAAACATTTTATAGTTGGCATATGAAATATTAGTAAGATTCATGAAGGTTTCTACATTTAAAAATAAATTTCCATCCTTAAAATCATCCCTGACGTACATACTCATGTTGCAGTACTACAAGTTTTGTATCCCTAGTTTCATAAGACATACACAGGCTTCATAACATACATGACGCATACATACACATGCTATTGTATAGATAGGGAGCATACATACTCATGTTGCAGAAATACAGGTCATGTATCCCTAGTTTCAGAAGGCATATGCAGGCTACGTAACAGATAGGTCACGTACATATGCATGATGTTGTACATATAGGGTGTGTACATACACATGTTGCAGAACTACAAGTCGTGTATCTGTTTTATTTTGTTTGATACATATTTAGTTTAGGTATAGGTCGACTGTAGGTAAGTAGTACAAGTCAGCTGCAGGGAAGTGGTACAGGTTGTTACAGTGGTATATCTCATAGTGATAGTGTAACAGTGGTTCCATCATTCTACTTATACTTCAGGGCGGTTGGACAGGGAAAAGACGGGTGGCTGTAGCCACCTTCCGGTTTTATCTGGAGAACATAGGGGGTTGTAGCCTCCTTTTGGTTGTAGCCAAAGAATTTGGGAGTTGGAGCTTCCCTCATGTTGTAGCCTGTGTAGAATGGAGGGGATGAATCATCTTTGTATTCTACCATAGGACCTAAGATGACTGATGGATTTTCATCTTGGAGATTTACTGAGTCTGTGGAATGGCAAGATGGCTCAGACTACAATAGTTTAGACAGGGATTTTTTGAAGTCTTCGTGCTTAACCAGTTCTGAAAGGGACATAGGAATTCTGATTTTTTGAATTTCATTCTCAAAGTTAAAGGAGGAAGGAGGCTTCATAATTTCTCTTACCTCTCGGACAGGGTCTTTGGCTATTGGTGGAGAATTATGAGCTCTATTTTCCTCACTGATGTTAGCTATTTTTTTAGCAAGCTTCTCTGCTATGGAAGGCTGATCAGGGATGTCATATTTCCCTTCCTTCTTCTTAGAATGGAGGTTGTATTTATTGGGAATGTTGCTAGCCTTCTCCCCCTTACTTAGCTCATTTATTTGACTATTCATGAGGGGCTCCTCATAGGCAGCTTGAGTCAAATGGGTAAATGGGGAGGTGTCTCCAATACAGCAAATTTCAGGGTCAAGATCTTGTTCTTCCCTTTCTTCATCAATAACAAGGTTATTTTAAAGGGTAGTCTGTATTTTCTGATTGTTTCTATCTATGTCCCTTTTATCCCTTGGCATAATATGGGGAGCATTGTTGTTTGGCCTCCTAAATTTGCATCTTTTGTCATTGTTTTGACTATTTCTGTATGTCGGCTTCCCCTCCATTTTCATTTTCTCAATCTCTGTAGATAGGCACTTTACCATTTTGGTCAATTCATCTACTTGAGGGTAAGCTACAGAAGAAACAAAGCTTGAGGCCTCATCTCTTCTCCTTCCCTTGTCTCTGTCATGCTTCTAATCCTATCAACGGCCATCACATTGGATTCTACTTCCAAGGATGCATCCTTCATGTTAGACAACGATGTAGCTCTTCTTTCTCTGAGCAAGAGGAAGAAATCGGGGTCAAAAGCACTAGCATAAGTGATTTGGGTCGAGGCTTCTGTGGGTTTTATCTCAATAGGGATCTTATTGTACATATTATTGAATCATTTGGAGAAGTCAGAGACAGACTCTCCTACTTTTATCCTTAGGTATCCAAACTATGTGCTATAATACATGAAATCCTTTTTATCCCCCTACTATCTCAAGAAGGCATCATCTAGAGCCTCAATCCCAACAATAGATCTAGGGGTCATTCCCCTAAACCATTTCCTAGTCTCACCATCAAGGCTCTGGACAAAGACTCTCATCCGACATCTTCATTTTCAATATTTAGATTGTTTTCATAAATATAGAAGGAAGAAATGTTCTCTTCGGTGTTAGGACCTAGAAATGTCTCTTTTTCACTATATCTTTTGCCCTTTCAACCTTAACATTTCTATGCTAAATGCCTACTTTAGTGCTTGCTAAGACCCTTTTTCCCAAGGTATGAATCATTGATCTTTCTTTGATATTCTTATTTACTTAACACGTTTGATTGGTAGTATTTCTCATATTTTACCCATAAATGTACAAATAATGATCAAAATGTGTAAGACAACCAAGACTTGAAGAAATATTGTTGTTCTTACACCAATTGTTACAGCTGCGTGCTAGTCCTCCATGTTGTTACATGACTACAACAATTGGGCATATTTCTTGGAAGTTGTCACACTTGTTGCAACAGACGATCACAAATCCTGGAAGTTGTTGCACCAACTGCAACATATGTGCACCAATCCTAAAATTTGTTACACTCACTACAACAACTGGCCATTGATCCTGAAAATTGAATCCTAAAGATTGATCCTCTGTTGTTATACGTCTTGGCTCATGCTGATTCTTTTTCCTGATTTCGTGAATATGACAGATCTCTTGTATCTTATGAACAACTTGAGAATCTAGGATTCTCAAGGCTATTCTAAGTCCATTTTGAACTGAATGACTCTATCTTTAAATAGAAGAGATTTTGTAATCATTGATACCGAAGATTAGTTGTGGAATTGTGAAGTAAAGTGAAGCAACTTGTAATTGAACATTTTTGGCGATTTTAATAAAGAAGGGGATTTGAGTTTCTCCAATTGACTGTAATCGTTTTGAGTGGATTCAGTTAGAAGGAAAGGGCCCACCTTCCTCATAGACTCCCCTTTGTTTTTAGTTTTAGATTAGTTACTTTGATTTGTGTGATTAATATGTTTAGCAATCTTATAGGACAATTGTTGTTGCAGTTCAGTCCCTTCTTGTCAAATGTGCATCAGTGTGTCTCATGAGAATTAGAAGTCAAGTGTTGTATACTACTAGAGAATTGTATTTCTGCACTAGGTAAAACTCTGCTTCCAAGTAAAAGTAATTAGAACTGTGAATCTCCTTCCTACAGTTAAAGTAGATTTCTTTTCGAAAATTAGCACAAAATTTCCTTCTGCAAGAATAAAATAGAAAATTAGAATAAAACAGATAATCCAGGATTCTTATACACTCATCAATTTAGATTTCAATTATGCAAGTGTGATTCCAATTCTACAATAGTAGATTAGAACTCCAGTTGTGTCAGCAACTTGTGTTAGTGTTCAGTTTTTCAAAACTCCGTTCCTTTCAATACTACAACTTGATTAATGTTTTCTTTCATCAATGTAGCATAGACTGTGCATAATTATCTTGGAATAACAAAACTTCCTCGGGTTTGACAATTTATATTGAACACCTTAATTATCTATTTATTTAGAAAATTAAAGTGCCCAACATTTTGGCATCATTGCCGGGGAAGATAATTATAGATTCTTGTAAGAACATTATTTATTTTTTCTTAGGAATGATTAGTCTTCATGAATCGAAGAACAAGAGGATGTATCCCCAAAAATACTAACCCTATAGGTACTAGAGGACGTGGAGGAAGGAACCCTGCACTGGGAAGGACAACCTTTGTTGATGAGATTAGAGATAGAGAAGATTATTCTTCAAGATCTATCTTTCACCCTTCAAATCCTCCAAGAAGACATATTCCTCAGTCATCAGAATTACCCCATTTTGAGACATCGTTTTTATCAGGGGTTGAAGCTGAATATTTTTCACCAAAAAATCAACAAGAAACACTGGATAATTGATGTTGATGCACGCTCCCTCCACAACCCACAGGTCGAAAAGGTCCACGTCAGCACAAAATATTTCCTTTACCATAAGGCCGAAGAACTCTAAACGACTCTTCTTTTTCCCTATCGGGAAATCTGCACCCACAACAACTCTCACGGGATCCCCTCCTTGCACTTAGGAGATCAAATTTCACAACTTTGCGAATCCAATAATCAAGAGTTGGTCTCTCAAATCCCCAAAACCCAAAACAGTCAACGTTGACCTTTTCTTTTCCCTTTCAGGAATCTCCCTATCGTGATTTCGGCGGTCGCGATGTCGAGTAGCTTGCTTCCCATGATCAACTGATTTCCGATTACCTGGGATGCACCTTCAGCATTTATCCCCTGGGCTATATCCATGCCCACATGACCAATCCTCATATGACCACAACCATATGTCCTTCGGGATTTATTGATGCGAGAGCCCGATCTCTAAACTCCCGATATCCCGACGCACAAAATGCCGAAATGATTGTTGTCCCGACCTTCCCTTCCTTTCATGATTTTGGGGCCTTTAAATGCCGAAAGCATGAACCTCTTGTCCACGAGATCCCTGATCCTCCAAATCCTAATACCCCGACGTGACGTCAACTAGGCCCATAACATGGAGTTCTCGCCTTTTCGTGTTTTCGCCACTTGTGAAGTCGAAAGACTTCCTCTTCTAACCTCCGATGTTCGAGTCCTTGATGTGGGTAATATCATGCCACGCGTCTGCTTCCAAACGAACGACTCAGATGTCTTCACTCTTTTTGGGCTTCGGATGTTAAGCTCCTGGACTTCTTCTTCCAGACTCCCAAATTCCTGAACGTTGAATTCCCGATATGAACTCCTTCGAGACTTTTTCTTCTGTTCTACCATATGAGCTTAACAACCTCGCAACTCCTGATAGATATAATGGTTGTCTGGTTCTCCACTCAAGAACTGACGGCTGAGATCATTTCTCCTGTGCGCTTCTCCTGTGTTGCGTCCTGGATGTGAAGACCTTTCAATGGTCTTGATCCCTCTGGCTGGATACAATGGTAACTGTTGCTCCTCCACAGCTTCTGCATGTTCTTCCTAGACTTGGAAGAATTCCAATTTCTCAAAGGCCTCGACCTTTGCCTGTTTACCTCTGTGAACTCTTCGACTTTGAACTTCGCCGCGCGCATCAAAATGCTATCCCTCCTGAGTTTTAGGGTACTCATAACTCACCAAAGGGTTTTGTATCTCTGCACTTCTCGTAGTTATGACTTTGCGCATAAAAGCACTCGCCCTCCTAAGATTATCCTTCTTTTTGAATCCTCGAAGAATTCTTCAACTTCTGCGCCTCTGCAGGGTATTCTCATGCACACAAAGGTGCTATCCTTCCTGATCTTTCCTGTAGCTTCAACCTCCAAGGAAATCTTGTCCTTTTTCCTTTCTCCCTCAGATGGAGAATTTAGATGCCCTCCTGGCTCTCCGTCTACTCAAGCAACCTATTACTAAGTATTTCTGGGTATTCAGTAACTCTGTGAAGATCCCTCGGTGGATTTTTTCTTTAAATTTCAGAACTCAAAGAGTTCTCTTCCCCCTGTGCCTATCTGTACACCTACTCAATGCCCTCCTAGCAGAGATTCACATAATCCTTAGTGTTTATGGTTCTTCATTGAACTCTCAGCATAATTCTTCCTTTGTGCACTCCTTGCACTGGCTCAATTCCCACCCGGCAGAGCTTCACAGAACTCCTCAGATATTCTGTCTGCAACTGTGTATCTCCTACACAATATTGCCTCCTGAGGTGTTCAACAACCTCACAAGCCTTTTCTGAGTTGTTGATTCCAGTTCATGTACTGCAACAGGTCTTTGTCTGAACCCGTAAAATTCAAAAGTGCTTCAGTGCACTAGTATTCAGATACCACAGTACTCTGTCATGCCCTCCTGACATGAAACCTCAAAGACCTTCACCTGAAATTAGACACACTCCTACAAATGCAAACCTACAACATACATCTACAACATACAAAAGAACACTCACAGACATTCATTTAACACCTAGTCATGCAGGAAAAACTACTATTTGTATTAAATATGGAAAATGCCTGTATTTACAAGGTGTTCCTGAGCACGACCTGTAACAAGGTCTCAACTCCTTCTCTTCTACTCTCTACTCATAGATTCTCTCCTATATAGTTCTCACACACACTTACAAAATGAGATACTAAATCTCTTTTTACCTGACGGGCTCTTCGAGCTCTTCCCTCCAATCTACCTACCCTATTCAATTACATTGAATGGGTTGTCTAGTCCGTTATCCGGATCTAGATCTCAGCCTTACAATCATTCAAAGTCTTATCTTCTCTACACCTTCACAAAGGCACGACTTCCCAGCTCAACAACTTAAACATTTAATTACATTCAATTCAAATTTTAAATGAGGACTGCGCCTCTCTTCATCACGCGATTTGAATTCGCTGATGTGGCTGGCTGCTGGTTGGATGATGTGGAGAGATGCTCCTGCATCATAATCTTTAGATGAAAAATTCATGATCTCCTTCTCATGAGCTTCCCATCTCAGCTGTGGAAATCCTCCTGGATCCCAAACCATCCTCCATAGTTGTTCATTCGCTTCATCTCTCTGCTGTTGTTGTTGCTGCTTCTGCGCTGCTGTTGCTTCCTTCCCTCTACTCAGCCTCCCCTTGCTAACAGTTTCTTATCACTGGACATCAGCTCTCTGATCATGTCGATCACTTCGTCCAGCTGCTCCAATGGCTGGCCTTGTTCATGCAGTCTCCTCAGCTGCAAAAATTTTCAGCACATGGGTAGATCACTGTGATCTCCCATGCCGTCTTCATCAGCTTCCAAAATCACCTGTTGGATGTGCATGCCCTGCACCTTCACCCTTCCCTCAAGGGCTTCAGTTTTTTCATATAGATCAGCCAAACTAATGTTGTTTGCTTCTTCTTCTTCTGCTGCAAACTCCCATGTTGTAGTATTTTCAGTCTACTGGCTGAAAATATTGAGCCACTCCTCAGAATGCTCATCATCCTCTCCTACTTCTTCTGCTGTCAGCTTCAGTGCTACAACTTCCTTAGCTTCCTGGATAAATTCATTGAGACACTCATAATTCTCATCTTCTTCATCTCCTTCTTGGGCAACTTCAGATATCTGCTCCAATTCTTCTTCTTTGACAGTCTCAACTGGTTGTTCTACTTCTGTGGTTGTTGCATCTGCAACCCAGATTTCTACCTCCTCTTGGGAAAGGGGTAGGAATATATCGATTCCCCCAATCATTATAAGGCTCCTCAGATTGGCCTCTCAGATGGTGAAATTTTTTAACTTGTCATCCTCTTCATTCACATGGCTTGGAAAACCGCATGAATTTTAATTTTATGTCAGCTGCACCTGCTGATCCAAGTCCACCTTTGAGTTTATAAGACTCTCAGATAGTCTCATCTACTCATCCATGCCCATCTACCAATATGGGATGCTTCCACCACCCTCCTGGCAGTCTTCGATATCCCACAATGACCTCATATCATTGCCCAGCTGGCAATGTGAAATTCCTTGGCTGTCCTCATGACAGTTGCTGAGATCCCGCAGTGATCTCAACTCATTGTCCACCTGGAAAACTAGAATTTCCTCCTTGCCCTCCTGGAAGTTCTTGAGATCCTCAGCTGATCCCATTTTATTCTCTTCACTGAGATCTCTCCCAGTCTTCGGTTCTCACCTCTGAACCATCTCCTAAGGTTCGTTGAGGTTTTCAGTATGCCTCAACCATCCTCTTAACAACCTATGCTGTCTTCTAGCCATCAAATCCTTGACTGGAAATTTTTCTTTTGTCTTCATCATGGTCCATTCATATACCCATCTCGGCTTGGTATTCTGCTGCATTCGTAGTTCAAGCTCTTCTATTGTTTCCCTAATGTCAGCGAGTTCTTTCCCCCTTTCAGCTGTACTCAACACCTCTGGGTTTTTTTTACCAGCATACCTACGACCTTCAGTAGCCATGTTGTTGTCTTTGTCTGCCTTCTTGGAAAATCTGCTACTCACTCCTACAAACCTGAGTGCTTTAGCCTCTTCCTACAGTCCTGCTGACTATCTTCGTGATTGCTACCTACCTGCGAACAATCATCACAGAGTCTTCAGAGCTCTGTCTTTTCTTTTTTACTCCTTCTCGCTTCATCTAAAATATACAAGTGAAGTCCCTCTCTGATACCAGATGATGCCCTGTGCACACTCCCTCCACAACCCAAAGCTCTAAAAGGTCCATGTCAACACAAGATCTTTCCTTTACCACTGGCTCGAAGAACTCTAAACGGCTCTTCTTTTTCCCTATCGGGAAATCTGCACCCACAACAACTCTCACGGGATCCCCTCCTTGCACTTAGGAGATCGGATTTCACAACTTCATGAATCCAGTGGTCAAGCGTTGGTCTCTCAAATCCCCAAAACACGAAACAGTCAATGTTGACCTTTTCTTTTCCCTTTTGGGATTTTCCCTATCGCGATTTCGGCAGTCGCGATGTTGAGTAGCTTGCTTCCCGCAATCAACCGATTATTGATTACCCAGGATGCACCTTCAACATTTAGCCCCTGGGCTATCTCTTGGCCCACATGACCAATCCTCATATGACCACAACCATATGTCCTTCAAGATTTATTGATGTGAGAGCCCGATCTCTCGACTCCCGATATCCCGACACACAAAATGCCGAAATGATTGTTGTCCCGACCTTCCCTTCCTTTCGCGATTTTGGGGCCTTTAAATGCCAAAATCATGAACCTCTTGTCCATGGGATCCCCTATCCTCTGAATCCCGATACCTCTACGTGACGTCAACTAGGCCCACAACATGGAGTTCTCACCTTTTCGTGTTTGCGCCACTTGTGAAGTCGAAAGACTTCCTCTTCTAACCTCCAATGTCCGAGTCCCCGATGTGGGTAACTCATGACACGCGTCCGCTGCCAAACGAAAAGATCAAATGTATTTTCTCTTTTGGGGATTTGGATGTTAAGCTCCCGGACTTCAGCTTCCAGACTCCCGAATTCCCGAATGCCAAATTCCCGATATCAACTCCTTCAGGACTTTCGCTTCTGTTTTGTTGTATGAGCTTAACTCCCTCGCAACTCTTAACATATCTAATGGATGTCGGGTTCTCCACTCAAGATCTGATGGCTCAAATCATTTCTCATGTGCTGCATCCTGGACGTGAAGACCTTTCAACGGTCTAGATCCCTCTGGCTGGATCCAATGGAAATTGTTGCTCCTCCCCAGCTTCTGCACGTTCGTCCTAGACTTGGAAGAATTCCAATTTCTCAAAGGCCTCGACCTTTGCCTATTTACCTCTGTGAACTCTTCGAATTTGAACTTCACCACATGCATGAAAACATTGTCCCTCCTAAGTTTTAGGGTACTCAGAACTCACCAAAGGGTTCTGTAGCTCTGCACTTCTCGTAGTTATGACTTTGCGCATAAAAGCACTCACCCTCCTAAGCTTATCCTTCTTTCCGAATCCTCGAAGGATTCTTCAACTTATGCGCCTCTGTAGGCTATTCTCATGCACACAAAGGTGTTATCCGCCCTGAGCTTTCCTGTAGCTTCGACCTCCAAGGAAAGATTTTCCTTTTTCCTTTCTCCCTCAGATGGAGAATTCAAATGCCCTCCTGGCTCTCCATCTACTCAAGCAACCTATTGCTGAGTATTTCTAGGTATTCAGTAACTTTGCGAAGATCCCTCGGTGGATTTTTTCTTTAAATTTCAGAACTCAAAGAGTTCTCTTCCCCTTGTGCCTATCTTCACACCTACTCAATGCCCTCCTAGTAGAGCTTCACAGAATCCTTAGTGCTTCTGGTTCTTCAGTGAACTCTCAGCAGAATTCTTCCTTTGTGCACTCCTTGCACTGGCTCAATTCCCACCTAGAAGAGCTTCTGTCTGCAACTATGTATCTCCTATAAAATATTTCCTCCTAAGGTGTTCAACAACCTCACATGTATTTTTTGAGTTGTTGATTCCAGTTCCTGTGCCGCAACACATCTTTGTCTGAACCCGCAGAATTCAAAAGTGCTTCAGTGCACTAGTATTCAGAGACCACAGTACTCTGTCATGCCCTCCTGACATGAAACCTCAAATACCTTCACCTGAAATCAGACACACTCCTGCAAATGCAAACCTACAACATACATCTACAACATACAAAAGAACACTCACATACATTCATTTAACACCTAGTCATGCAAGAAAAACTACTATTTGTATTAAATATGGAAAATGCCTATATTTACAAGGTGTTCCTGAGCATGGCCTATAACAAGGTCTCGACTCCTTCTCTTCTTCTCTCTACTCGCAGATTCTCTCCTATCTAGTTCTCACACACTTACAAAATGGGATACTAAATCTCTTTTTACCTGAGGGGCTCTTCGAGCTCTTCCCTCAAATCTACCTACCCTATTCAATTACATTGAACGCACTGTCTAGTCCATTATACAGATCTAGATCTCAGCCTTACAATCATTTAAAGGCCTATCTACTCTACACCCGCACAAAGGCACGACTTCCCAACTCAACATCTTTAACATTTAATTACATTCAATTCAAATTTTAAATGAGGACTGCGCCTCTCTTCATCACGCGATTTGAATTAGTTGGCGTGGTTGACTTCTAGTTGGTTGACGTGGAGAGATGCTCCTGCATCAAGAATATTGAATATCAAGGAGGTGTAGTTTGAAACAGGGGAAATCTAGAAGAAGCGGTTTATCAGAACAACGGACAGATAGTCACTAAAGAAGAGTGGGATGTTGTCCATATTGAGTGGAGAGAAAGAGCACATATGGAAAATCAATGGGACAATGAAGAAGAGTTCAACCATGAGAATCCACCAAACAATGAAGATCAGGCAAATGATGAAAATAAAATCTCTACCCTGGTCTTTCCTATTTCTTATATTCCCACTCAAGGGATGGCTCTTATGAAAAATACGCCTCTCTCATCTCTTCCAAATTTTCATGGATTATCTACAGAGAATCCAGATGATTTTTTGTTTGAATTTGATATTTTGTGTAGAAGCTATGACTACACTACCACTGCGCAAAAGCTTAAATTGTTTCCAGCTACATTGAAGGGTAATGTGTTAGGATGGTTCATGAGCCTTGGAGGAGAGAATATTTCAACATGGGGACAAATGAGACAAATTTTTCTGAACAAGTACCAAGACTACTTCCGAACAAGGGAACAAAGAGAGGAATTGTTCAAAATGTCTCAAAAAGAGGTCGAGACCGTTGAAGATTTTGTGGAGTGACTCTAGTATAATCTACAAAGGTATGGACATCTGGATGTGAGTAAGGACATTCTGAAAACTATTTTTCTAAAAGGAGTTAGAGATGATTGTTTATATATGTTGAATATGCTGGGCAAGGGAGATATATCTAAGGAATCATATGATGACGTTGTAAATCTTTGTAAGAGATGCTCTCAAGGATCTACAAGGAATAAGTCAACTACCAGGGATAACACTTTTCCAAGGGTACATAAATCGACCAATGGATGGGCAATAAGAGTAGAAATAGGTAATCTGTTAGAAGATTTCCAAACAGATATGATTAACTCTTTTGCTTCACAAATTGATACTTTGTAGGTTAAACATAAACAAGAAGAAGTATAAAAGGCATTGTCCATTTTCTGTTTGAAGTGCAGAGACAAACATACAAAAAGGGAGTGCCCACTGGTTCAGGTATGTCTTATTTGTGAATTAGATCATCCCACTGACAAATGTCCCTCCTTACCAGGTGTAAAAGCATAAATGAAGGAAAATAATGAGGAAGTAGAGGCTTATTATCTAATTACACAAAGGAGACAATGGAAGCCATGAGGTCAAGGTACAAACCCTCAATTCTCTTTTACAACACTTAATTATTGGAATAATATGAACAATCTGCTTCAATATGGCTAGATGAATGCCCCCCCTCGAAATCAGATGCCACCTCCTTATCAGGATCCCAATGCATGGTTACCTATGCCCCAACAACATAATCACCTTGGCCAATGGAAACCATATTGGAGAATCCCTCAACAACAACTTATTTATCAAAACCATCACAAACTAAACCCCTATCAACAACAGTTCCAACCTTAGTGCTAGCAGCAAAAGATGCAGTTACCTCCCAATGCCCCATAGAAAAATCCTCCCTTGTGACCTCAGATGCTTGTGCAACCTAACCCAAATCCAAATAATAAGGTCATTTAGAATATTGATATACACAATGTGCCAGCTCTATCTATTACTCCTATGCCTTGTGATGAGATAAAATTGAGATTAGGGAGAATAGTCAAGCCAATAATTGAATATTATGCATCTTCAAAATCATACAAGTAATCGGGGAAAAACCATATTCTGATACAGAAGAAATTGACCAACCTATTATAGAATTAGCAAACCCCCCATTCCATAAAAGAATGCAAATTACCAAAACTGTGGAATTACCATCCTTCAATCTCTTAGGAGAATTGCAAAATCTGCATGTCAACATTCCACTATTGCAAGCGATTAGATATGTCCCTATTTATGCGAAGATTGTGAGAGAACTTTGTATCAAAAGATCTGGAAGAAAACCTAGGGACCCCCTCACTGTACACGTAGTGGGAGAATTTTCTGAACTGATGTTAGGAAAAACCCTAGCTATTAAATATGGCGACACAGGAAACCCTATGGTCACTATCAAAATTGGACAGACATATATTCCCCATGTGTTAGTTGATTTAGGGGAAGCAATTAGCATTATGCCAATAGAGACTACACAATTGCTACAACTCAGAACGGAAGTCTGACCTACTCCTACTCTTTTAGAATTAGTTAATCGTTCTACCATTCTACCATAAGGAGTAATTGATGATCTAGTTATTTTAGTTGACTCATGGGAGTATCCTGTTGATTTTGTCGTATTGCAACCCTAAACCCATCTGGGAGGCTACCCTCTAATTCTAGGAAGACCTTGGTTAGCTACATCTGATGACTTCATTGGCTATAGATCTGGTTCAATGACCATCTATTATGGTTATGACACCAAGAAACTTACCCTTTATCCTCATACTACACCCAGTGTGGAACCCAAAAATTCTTTATGGATGGACATTGAGGATGAAAGCTCTCTGCCTGTGTTAACCATAGCAAAATTCCCAAGTTTCAAATACGAGACAAAGGATGAGTTAATCAATTGATTTATCTATGGCCCCTCTGTTATTACACAGAACCCGCACCACCTATTGATTATAATCTTTGACCCTATTGCCCAGGAAGGAGCAAGACCGGAAACATTTTCTGAAACTGTTGTAAATCAAATTAATTCAGCTGAAACAACAAACGTTGAAACATCAATTACTGAAACAACTTAATTATTTCCTAAATTCAGTTCAAAGAGTATCGTTGTAGAAATCGAACCTGGAAAATCCCTGAACATCAATCCTCATTTATCTTCTGCTGAAACTCGTTGATTGATGAAGTTATTGATTGAATATAAGGAATAATTTGCCTAGGATTACATGGATATGAAAGGAATTTCCTCTGAACTATGCACCCACCATCTATACATCAAGGAAGAATGCTGACCCATTTGCCAACCCCAAAGTAGGATGAACCCTAATCTTAAAGAAATTGTTAAGGAAGAACTCCAAAAACTTCTCAATGTCAGATTCATCTACCCTATATCAGACAGCGAGTGGGTTTCACCATTGGTTATCGTACCTAAAATGAATGGTAAATGGAGTGTGTTTGTGGACTATAGAGCATTGAATAAGGCCACATAGAAGGATCATTTCCCTCTACTATTTATTGATTAGGTTCTAGACAACCTATCTGGGAAAACGTTTTTCTCTTTACTATATGGATTTAGTGTATATAACTAGATAAAAATTTCTCCACGAGACCAAGATAAGACCACCTTTTCCAGCCCTTGGGGTATGTTTTCCTACAATATTCTCCCATTTGTCTTGTGTAATGCACCATCCACTTTCCAGAGAGTTGTGATTGGTATTTTCTCTGATATGCTAAATGATTGTATGGAAATATTCATGGATGATTTTACACCTTATGGTACTGATTTCGATGAAGCTTTGACTAATCTGGAAAAGTGCTCAAAATATGTATACAGTCTCATATTTCTCTAAGTACATAAAAATTTCATATGATGATGAGAGAAGGTGTGGTGCTCAGACACTTCATTTCTTATGCAGGAATTCAGGTAGACCTAGCCAAAATCTATGTAATTTTGGACATTCCAACCCCATCAACTCAGAAAGAGGTAATAAGTTTTTTAGGGAATGTCGGATATTACAAGAGATTCATTAAAAAAAATTCCAAAGTTTCCTCTCCCTTATTTTTTATATTAAAAAAATATGTTGACTTTCATTGGACTGACAATTGTGAACTATCTTTTGCAGATCTGAAACATAAATTGTCCACGACTCCCATTTTGAGAGGGCCCATTTGGGTTCTGGCTTTTCACATTTCTTCATATGCCTTAGACACTGCAATTGGTTCAGTACTTGGGCAATAGGAGGACAAAGATCCTTATTCTATCTACTATATCAGCAAGAACATGGCTCCTGCTGAGTGAAATTATACAGTTACTGAAAGAGAAGTCTTGGCAGTAGTTTATGTGATCAATAAATTCATGCATTATATCATTGGTTATCCTACTTTTATTCATACTAATCATACAAAAATGAAATATATGATGAATAAACCTATTACTAATGCTCGAGTAATAAGATGGTTGTTATTACTTCAAGAATTTGACATCACTATAGTAGATAGACCAGGAAAAGAAAATGTGGTTACTGATTTTCTCTCAAGATTGCATATAAATGATGATAATTCACCAGTAGATGATTCCTTTCTAGATGAAAATTTGTTTCCAGTATATGCTCACTCACCTTGATATGCATACATTTCTAATTATTTGGTTGCAGGGAAGGTACCTCCACATCTATCTCCAAGAGAAATAAGGAAGATTATTCAGAGGAGTGCTCGGTATAGTTGGATAGAGGGATACCTTTTCTACACACGCATGGATCAAGAAATCAAGAGATGTGTGAGGGATGATGAAGTTTATGATATGCTTAAAGCTTTCCATGATGACCCTTATGGAGGTCATTTTGCTGATAAAGGATTGGGCATAAAATTTTGAGGATGGGCTATTTCTATCCCACAATATTTCAAGATGCAAAGAAATATGTCCAAGCCTATGACAGTTGCCAACGTATGGGTCAACCAAATCATAGGGATGAGATGCCTCTCCAACCTCAAGTAGTGTTAGAGCCTTTTGAGAGATGGGCCATGGATTTTATAGGGCCCATTAACCCACCTTCTAATCAAAAAGTCTATATATTGGTCTACACAGATTACATGACCAAGTGGGTAGAGGCAAAAGCACTCATCAGGGCCTTAGAAGAAGTTGTCTTAGCATTCATATTTGAAGATATATTTGTTAGGTTTGGAGCTCCCAGAGAATTAGTAACTCATGGGGGACCCCCTTTGACATCACATAAGTTTGAATCCCTACTCAGTAAATATCATATTTTGCATAAAACAACTTCTCCATACCATCCACAAGGTAATGGCTAGGTAGAAAGTACCAACAAAGTCATAGAAGCTATCCTTACTAAGAAAGTGAGGGAACATCGTAGGGATTGGTATGATAGATTGCATGAATCTCTATGGTCTTATCAAACTACTTGGAGGAACATAACTGTTTTTTCTCCTTACGATATGGTATATGGAAAGATCCATGTTTTTCCCATTGAATTCGAAATCCAAACCCTAAGAACTACATCAACAGTCAACCTCGACTTGACTATGGCACATAAGGCCAGACTGCAGTAGCTCAAAGAGCTATATGAGAAGCATTTAGATTCTATTCATCAAACCATAGTGATTTAATAGCAGAGAAAAAAAATGGCATGATCGAGTCATCAAGAAGAAATTGTTCAAAAAGGGAGATTGGGCTCTATTGTATGATTCGCGCTTTACAAAATTCTAAGGTAAGATGCATACACGATGGTTAGGACCTTACGAGTAGACACTATTTTTTGTTAATGGGACAATCTAATTGGTCATTATTGATTGATCCAATACACAGTTACATGCAAATGGTCATCGCTTGGATCTGTATCAGTGTCCACTGTCCAAAGAAGAATTTATATCTCGATGTACAACTAATATAGGTTATGTTGGAACAGGAGCAGACCCAAGGTTCAACTCCAAGAGCACACCAACAATCCCTAACTAATGGCCCTTTTGGAAACACCTGCGAAGAAGATGTAGTCTCACCCGAAGCAGTTATGACGGGGTTGTAGGACAAATATTTCTACAACCATAGGGAATATCAAGTGGATCTAGCACAAGAACAACACAAAATTCATATATCACTTATCAAATTATATCTATTCTGCACATCTACTTATGAGATCTAAAGCAATAATGAAATCATAGTATATCATTGACAAATACAGAATACCAATCACACTTAACACAAAATATACGTGGTTCATCCTCTCTCTAGGGCTACGTCCACATAATTGTGCTATAATATATTGAGGTAAAGAATATAGTTCCTTTTTGTGCTCTTAGCTAGCATACCTTATTTCTTCTCCTCTCTTTCTCTTCCCTCCCTGCACACCCATCTGCAGGGTTGATCTTTGCACCCAGTTGAAGATCTTACAATACTAGAAGGCTCCCACACTTAGCACTTCTCTCTCATAATACAATAATCACTCACATCAACAATGACAACCTATCTTGACACCAACCCAACCCGGGTCCTCTTGACCTCTATTTATACATTACAATAGCTCAGCAATAGCCTTAGGCCGAAACCTAGGTGTCCAAAACCCTAGATACCAAAACCCTAGGTGTCTAAAACCCTAGGTCAACTTGACCCATGTTTCTAGCGCTTTGCCAGCCTGTCTTTCCTTCCTTCTCGCGTGATGCTCCAAATCATCCAATAGTGGATTTTTCTGCTTGCTGACATGTCCATGAACCTTCTTTTTTTCTGATCTATCACCCCTGATATCCTCGTCCAACGGATTTCTTTCTCAGGATTCACTCTGTCTTTTCTTCTCTTTTTCTCACTTCAACCCAGTATCAGTCACCATGTCTTCCATGAAGTTTTCATTTCACCTTTTCCTCCTTGATCTTCGCTTCCTTTAACAACCCAGGGCCAACAAGTTATCAATTCTTAAAAGGAAAGGAGCTTGTTGCTTCCCCTTCTGAAGCTTAGAACTTTTTTTTTCTTTCAATAATACCTTGTATATAAATAAACTCTACAAATTTGAATTTCTTTTTTTTTTCTTAATTTTTTTATGTTTCTTTTCTATGCTAATAAATTCAGCCTAGAAAGGTATTAGGCCATTACTTGTGTGTAGATAAATTGAAGAACAACAAGGTATATTACAGCAAAAGAAGCCAAAGGATTAGTTTCTGGAAGTTGAAAAGCTTCCTAAAAACTAAGTGATTATGTGTTCGAAGGGATTACGTGTTGTTACACCATGTACCATTACACTGTTTTCCAACCGCATGACTGATTTCCATGCTGTTACACTGTTTTCCCGATTATTTTTCCTTCCATGTTGTTACACTCTTTTACAACAAATTGGTTGATTTACATGCTGCTACACCTAATTCCACCATTTCAGAAAAAATATATGTTGATACACCTACTACTATTATTCCTTTTGGATATTTTCTACAATACTTCACCCACCTTCTTTAGCATTTCTGCCATTTCTACATATGACAACATTGTTGTTTTGTCCAAATTTCCACCATTTTGTTTTTTCAAAAATACTTTATGCTCTCTCTATCCCAACAAGAGTCGCTTAATCATTACTTAACTCAACATCTGCAACTTTCCAACTGTTCAACCACAGAAAGGACTCCACTTTTCATATCATCATTTCTCACGTTCCAGAGCCATCTCTCATTATTACAGCTATTCCACATGGATCAAATGGCGATTGAATAGTGTAGTTACTCCGACGGATAAGTTTGGGAAATAAGTTATGAGATACACTACTAATCTTACGTGTCTAAGTGATATAAATATGAAATAACACTTTTATGCCTACCTATTGGTTGTCCTAAATTCGTTAAACTGTGAGACAATTAGATTAGTTGGGGGGGAACAAAAAATCCACGTCGACCTAACAGAAAAATCCATTTTTATATTTCACCTCCGCCACCTTTCAACCACGCTTATTTTCACTACGACACTGCGCTCTTCATGCAAATGGACGTTTGACCTTTCACTGTCTCTAGTTTAGGTGCTAGTTTCTCCTCCTAATTCACTATTGAATACAAACGCAATGTCATGGGAGGAATGCTCGTGAGATATGAACGATAAAATCTGGATACATTGTTGTTGCACCCAAATGTTTATCAAATATTTCTACAAGCTAACTGGATTTTGTATTTTAAGAAGCTGCAGGGGTTTAATGAAGCAGAATTCTTAGAGTTTAGTTAGAATATCATAGACGGATATTAAATGGTGCATAGAGTGCGAATTCCAGTGATAGAAGAGAGCTTAGCCACTGCGACAGGCTTTCCAACCACATGAGAAAAATGGTTTAACAGGAAAGCACATCTTCTCAATGCACAGAAGGGTTTTCTCATGGGAAATGAGTGAGTACAGATGAAAGGCCAAGGTGTAGATGTCAATTCCTTAGACTGATGCTCAAACAGAAGTAGTCAAAAAGTGTTTGGAAACATATTTGAGGTGTTTTGTCTCGAAAAATAAAAATCAGTGGGCTCAATGGTTACCCCTAGTTGAATGGTGGTACAAAACGTCATACCATACAATGAAATGCATGACTCCTTTTGAAGCGGTATATGGACAGAAGCCACCTTCAGTTCTCTCATACATTCCGGGTGTCTTGAAGGTCCAGGTGGTTGAACAAACACTTATAGTTCAAGAGGATATTCTTCGTACCCTCAAAGAGAATTTGGTCATGGAACATAATTTCATGAAACAACAAGTAGATCAAGGTCACTCTAAACATCAATTTGCAGAAGGGGATCAAGTGTTTCTTCTACTGCAACCTTACAAGAAAAATTTCCTCAAGGCCAAGCATTGTCAGAAGCTAAAGACCAAATTTTATGGTCCTTATACCATTCTCCATCATTTGGGACAGGTGGCCTATCAGTTAGCTTTGCCCAGTCATTCGAGGCTACATCCTATTTTTCATGTTTCCTGCTTAAAGAAGGTGATTGGAGCTTAGTGCCAAATTCAAACCAACCTTCCCAAGTTAGCCGAAGAAGGATCCATTTTCCTATAGCCACAAGAAATTTTGGAACAACATGAGCATCGCCTGTGTCAGAGAACCATCAAGGAAGTGTTAGTCCACTGGAAAGATACAACTCCAACAGATGCCACTTGGGAACCATCTACCATTCTGCAACAATTTCTAGATCTCAAGCCTTGAGGACACGGTTGTTTTTAAGAGGGAGGACATGTTAGGGTCCTAACCTGCACATAGGTAGAAAAATATATTCGGATGTAATAAAGGTCAATATTAATAAAGCCTTGCAATAAAATAAAATAAGTCGAATGTAAGAATACCTAATAGAATCTTTCTCTTCTAAAAGGATATTCCTCTAGATGCTTCTTTTGATAGACATATTTAGTATAAATAGGAGTCGAGGGTATGCGAATGATAGCTTAGATATTATTGTAATAGAGCTCTTCTCAACTAGAGGTTTCCCCCTTGAAGAGGCCCATGAACATTTCTTTCAGAATCAAAGTGCTATTTCTGTTGTTATTCTTATATCATTCCAGTGCTATTGTGGTGATTGTTCTTGTTATATTGTTGTTATTCTACCATTTTTAACATTTTATTTTTTTTCTGCATACTTTTTATATTTGTTATATTACACTTAGTATCTTGGCTAAGCAAGAAACAATCATAAATATATTTATCTACAGTCGAAGCAGATTATATTGCAGCACCAAGATGTTTTACACAGGTTCTATGGATGAAAGAAAATTTGATAGATATACAGGATGAGTATGATGAGCCCGTTCCAATATATTGTCATAATACAAGCGCCATTGGTATCTCAAAGAACCCGGTGATGCACTCCAAGATGAAGAACATTCCAATAAAGTATTACTTTGTATGGGAACATGTTGCAAAAAAGTGTTGGACATAATTGTCATTGATGTCAACAGGATAAGTAAATAACTAGAATTCCAAAGCTTAGGAAGAAGAAAGAACTGTTGATTGCGATAGGATCAACAATTCGATGATGTTTAGAAAGGCTATCGCATGACGAAATATCTGAAGGAAGAACATAGTGTAGAAGATGTCATCGGGATCAGTGAAAGGATTGCACAGTTGATCAAATGCACAAAAATGGTGAGAAGACTCAACAACCATCCCATCGCTATGAAAAGAACAGTTTCCTTTCGATCAGAGGTTGACGATGGGCTTAAGGGTCAGGAGAGGATCGAAACCATCGAAAAGGATGAGATTTTGACTATTCATATACCCGTTGACCATGTGATCAAACCCAATTTCTTGTTGAGAAGTCAAATCATTTTCAAGTAGAAGGAACGTTGGATGATTGCTCAAACTACCATATTAAGTCATGACCGTTGGATGCGCAAGTGCATGAATCAACAGTCATTAGATCTAGGTAAGGTGCACTAGACTTAATACATCGGTGAGAAGTGAGAGTGGTTTTAGGGGGACCCATGCGAAACCACCCCATTCCAGACCCCCCCCCTTCATTAAAGGCAGAATGGAAAGGGGGGTCCGGAATCCAACCTCAACCGTTGATCTAAGCTCCTTGATCTCCATCATCCAAGACTTGCATGTCTAATTCTAGACCCCCCCCTCCCCCTCCTTAATTAAAGGAAGTATGGAAAGGGGGGTCCGGAATCGAATCTCAACCGCATAATTAGACACGAAAATCTTAACCCTCTGAATCTACAAGGAGGATATTCGTAGGAGTCAACAAACAGTCCAAAACAAAGAAATGTTCTAAGTTGTTGATCCATAGAAAACATGGAAAGCACATGGAATCTCATTGACTTGTGAGTTGGAGAAGTCAAATGAAAGAATAAAGGAACTCGTGATATGTGAGGTTGCGATAGAATCTGGCCCATCAGATCACAGAGGATCAAGGAAAACCTCTAATTGCCGATCAAATATACATCAAGAGATCTACATCGATAGACCACAATAGCAGGCCATGTCATTTAGGATGCGTTCATCCACATCAGCAAGATCCACGTAAGCAAGGACACATGGCATACTCAGACACTGACAAGTGTCAAGTTAATATGGAATTTCAGGCACATGCAAACTACAGATTTGAATGACACGTGGTAGGTACTCGACACATGTCAAGTATTCTTGTGACGTTAGCAAGTATACATCACGTCAAGAGTTTTCATATCAATATTTTTTTCATCATAAGAAGATACTCTAAAATCACAAAGTCTTGAACGTCGAAACTCCGAAAGGGACACGCGTCAGGTGTTCTACGTTTTTGACAGTTTTGGAGAGTTGGAGGTTATGAAGACTCGAAGGCATAAACACCTAAATCCCGTCAGTCATCCATCTCATTAGGAAATTGAATCAAAACCGTTGATTTGGTAAAGCGCTCAAGCACTCGTTCAAGCTTATCATTCGATCACCTCCGTTGGTCATATGCTATAAGAATATTAAAAGAAAACTATAACAAGTCACTATAAATGGTAAATATCGTGGTTATGTAACGCACGGTCATATGTGATGGTTTGAAGGAAGTTCCTTCATGGAATCTGGTCTCTATAAATATAACAAAGATTAGGCATCGAGTATAAAGGATTAAATTGATCCATGACTGTGATCAATTTATGACAAAAATGAATCGACACAAAGTCATGATTAAAAAAGAATAAATCATGAAAATATGAATAAAGAATAAAAAATAAAAATGATATTAATTAAAGTTTAGATTATCATTTTAAATGATAAGGTACAATGTTTCAAATAAAGGGACACATTGTTTTAAATTTCACACCAGTTTGAAGATTATATAAACGAGAAAAAATGGTAGAAGAAAGTGTCTCTGCAGTTCAAGTCATAACATCAATAGCTAAGATAGAGTCCAGGAAGAAATACAAATACCTATGTATTAAGGGTGTTTGGTGCTTGCAGAGGGAGTTGGTGCCTGCAGAGGGAGTTGGTGCTTCCTTGTTAGTTGTAGCTGACTAAATAAGGGGGTCATATCCTACTACCAGTTGGTGCTGGTAAAATAGGGTGTGGGTGCATCCTAATCAGTTGGTGTTGATCAAAGAGGAAGTACATATTCCTTCTATGTAACATGTAAAACACATTTTGTAGTTAATATAAAATAATGTGTGGTTTTCACATTTGGGTTCCACGATAAAATAATGTGTCAAAATTCTGTTTGCATTAATAAATGAAAAATTGATATAATTGTTGTGTCAATGATTCACCACCCCCTCTCAGTGACAGGATCTGATTCTACAATTGGTATCACAGCAGGTTCCTTCAGCAAAGTCTAACAAACTTGAAGGAAGATCTTGAAGATGGGTCAACAAGAAGGGATGTCTAACAACAAAGAACCATTGTTCAATGGAGAAGACTATGCTCTATGGAAAATAAGAATGAAAAAATTCCTGTTAGCACTCAGTTTTGATATCTGGGAATCTTTTGTAGACGGTTACATTGCACTGACTACTCCACCCAAAGGCTCTGGAGGAAAGAAAATATGTGATGATAACTCAAGAACAGTTAATGGAATTCTAGTTGGGTTGTATGATTCTATATGTGTGAAAGGTATGCATTGCAAATCGGAGAAATAAATTAGGGACAAATTGGAAGCTATATATGAAGGAGATGACAAAGTCAAAGAAGCTAAACTACAGACCTACAAAACTCAATTTGAAAATCTGAAAATGAAAGAAGAAGAAAATATTGTTGAGTACTTTCACAGGGTAGCTGAAGAAGTTACAGATAAACCTATTGTGAAAAAAATACTAAGGTCATTACCTATGAGATATAATGCAAATATTTCTTCAATAGAAGATAGATCTGATCTAAAAACAGTCATAATTGATCAGCTCCATGGAATCTTTACAACATATGAAATGGGATCAGGGCATGATAAATCAACAAAATATGAAACAACCTTCAAATTATCCAAGACAAAAACAAATGAGAAGCAAAATCCTCAATCTAATCATCACGAAGAATATGATTTGGAAGAAGCCAATTTCATTAGAAAACTTCAGAAAAGTTCAGGGAAGTAGAAAGGAAAGCTTCCATTCAAATGCTTTAACTGTGGCAAAAATGGTCATTTTTCATCCAAGTGTCCTTACCCCAAGGAGGACCTTAAAGATCAAGAAAAAAAAAATATTCAATATAAGAAAAAGGAAAAACCCAACTTTAAGAAAACGTTTTACAGAGGGAAAAATATTTTTTATTCAAAAGAGGAAAACAACAATTCGTCTGAGTCTAGTGAAAACAATGAATCTGATGATGATGAAGTCGTTTTATTAGGTATTGAAGAGTCTAATGAAATAGAAAAACTGAAATATGAAGAAGAGCTAGAAGATGAAGTAGAAGTCAATATGGAGGGAGAACTTCTCAGTGCTCTGAATGAATTAAGAAAATACAAAACCATATATAGACACATGAAAGGTTTTGTAGTTGAACAAAAAGAAAAATATGAACAAAAGGAAAAATAAATGGAGAAACTCATGAGCAACCTGAGAAAACAAATCTCATAAGAAAATAAGATCAAAGAAAATCCGGAAAAGTCTCTTAAGGAAAAAAAAATAACTTGTGAAAGAATGGAGGCAAAAATAGTTCATCTGAAAAAGGAACTAGATGCATAAATCATTCAAACAAAATTTGAAAATAGCTCTAAAATATTAGATAATATTATTACAGCTCAAGGGGATCCTGAAAATAAAAATGGAATAGGTTAATCTCAAAAGGAAAGCCATGTTAACTCAAAATCTTATGAAGATTCTCTTCAAAGTACATTCAAGAAGAAGAATGAAGAGAAGACAAGTAATGACAAGAGCTCCAAAAAATTACCTCCACTCATCAGGAAACAAGGCAAGACAATACCAAAGAAGCTTTATCAAAATAGGTATCCTCACATTTTTCTTGGTTACTTCTATGCTTTCTCTAATTTTGGACACAAATCTATAAACTGTAGAGCATATAAAAAAAAAAATCTGAAGGTTAAGAACTACATCCATAAAGATAAACAAGTAGAAAAACCAGTTAGAGGCAGAATCTATAACCCCTTTGCACCCTTACAAGAAGGGGACTTACAATGTTTCAGATGCCACAACCATGGGCATAAATCCATTAATTGCAGACTAATGGAAGGCTCAAAACAGTGCAAGTTAATTAGAGAGAAGAAGAAACTTTGGAGAGTAAAAACATCAAAGAGGGATTGCCTTATTGCCCTGAAAACTCAAGATGAAAAGGATCTTTGGTATGTTGATAGTGGATGCTTGAAACATATGACAGGTAACAAGAACAATTTTTTAGACTTAAAGAAACAAAAATGTAAAGTTACATTTGGTGATAATGCTTCCAGTAACATACTTGGGAAAGGCACTGTGATCTTGGGAAAAGACAAAGCTAGAAATGTACTACTTGTCGATAAATTGAAGCCTAGTTTATTAAGTGTCAGTCAAACCTGTGATCAAGGACACTTCTATATCTTTGACTCTCAAAAGTTTGAGATTAGGAGAGAAGACACAGGAAAATTAGTTGGCACTACTCCTAGAACTCCTGAAAATGTATACATACTAAATGTTAAATTAAAAGAAGAGTGTCATATAAATTTAGTAGAGAAAGTTGGCTATGGCATAGAAGGTTGGGGCATATTAACTTTGACAATATTGTGAAAGTAAGCAACCTTGGTGCAGTAAGAAACTTTCCCAAAATCATAAAACCTTCAAATGCTATGTGTAGACACTGTCAACTAGGGAAACAAACTAGAATAAGGTTCAAGGCAAAAGAATACACAACCTCGAAACCATTAGAACTTGTTCACATTGACCTATGTGGACCTACTAGAACCAAAAGATTGCAAGGAGAGTCTTATGTAATCTTATTCATTGATGAATTTACTAGAATGAGTTGGATATGTTTTCTCAAAGAAAAATCGAAAGCACTCAATAAATTCAAAGCTTTTAAAACCCTTGTTGAAAATGAAAAAGAGACAAAAATAAAACGTCTTAGATCTGACAATGGCGGTGAATTTACCTCAAGAGAGTTTGATGTCTTCTGTGAAACTAAAGGAGTAAAAAAACAATTCTTTGCTGCTAGAGCGCCCCAACAAAACTGGATTGCTGAAAAAAAGAATAGAACAGTATGGGAGGCTGCAAGGACCATCCTAAAGGAAGGAAAATTATCAGATGGATATTGGAGGGAAGTTGTAAGCACAACATTATACATATTGAACAAAGATCATCTCAGGATTAATAGTGATAAAACCCCTTATGAACTATGGTTTGGAAGAGCTCCATCAGTGAAATACTTCAAAGTCTTTGGAAGTAAATGCTACATCAAAAGACTAGATGAGAAGTAAATAACCAGAATTCCAAAGCTCAGGAAGAAGAATGAACTATTGATTACGATAGGATAAAAAATCTGATGATTTTTAGAAAGACTAGCACATGAAGAATCTCTAAAGGAAGAACAAAGTGTAGAAGATGTCGGCAGGCTCAGTGGAAGGATTTCATAGTTGATCAAATGCACAGAAATGGTGAGAAGACTCAACAACCATCCAATCACTGTGAA
This sequence comes from Picea engelmannii, assembly GCA_009831015.1. Taxonomy (NCBI): domain Eukaryota; kingdom Viridiplantae; phylum Streptophyta; class Pinopsida; order Pinales; family Pinaceae; genus Picea; species Picea engelmannii. Next base: position 267,647 of record ML780918.1, read on the forward strand.
AAGAACAGTTGCCTTTCAATCAGAATTTGACCATGGGATTAAGGGTCATGAGAGGATCCTGACCATCAAAAAGGATGAGAGTTCAACTATGGGATCAAACCCAAGTTCTTGTTGAGCAGTCAAATCATTTTCAAGTAGAAGGAACATTGGATGATTGGTCAAACAACCATATTAAGTCATGACCGTCAGATGTGCAAGTGTATGAATCAACAGTCGTTAGATCCAGGTAAGGTGCACCAACCTTAATACGTCAGCGAGAAGTGAGAGTAGTTTTAGGGGGACCCACACAAAACCACCCCATTTCGGACCCCCCCCTTCATTAAAGGTAGAATGGCAAGGGGGGTCCAGAACCCAAACTCAACTGTTGATCTAGTCTCCTTGATCTCCATCATCCAAGACTTGCGCGTCCAATTCTGGACCCCTCCCCCCTTCATTAAAGGCAGTATGGCAAGGGGGGTCCGAAATCGAATCTCAACCACAGAATTAGACATGAAAATCTTAACCGTCTGAATCTACAAGGAGGATATTCCTAGGAGTTAGCTAATAGTCCAAAACAAAGAAATGTTATGGGTCATTGATCCAGAGGACACATGGCAAGCGCATGGAATCTCGTTGAATTGCGAGTTGGAGAAGTCAAATGAAAGAATGTAGGAACTCACGATATGTGAGGTTGTGATAGAATCTGGGCCATCGGATCGCAGAGGATCAAGGAAAACCTCTAATTATCAATCTGTTGATGGGCGAAATTGTCTGTCCATCAATTGAGAGAGTGGAACCGGTACGGGGTTGTCTAATAACCCAAGCCGTTTGGAATGAACCACCCTGACGGGTTTAACGGCTCTGTTGTCCGCTCTAAAGTCCTAAGAAAACCAAAGAGAAAACTAATCTAAACTAACTAATCTATCTAAAACAAATAAAACAAACTAAACTAACTAAAACAAACTAACTAAAACTAAATACAAGAAATTAAACTAAATAAAAATAAATAAAAACAAACTAAACAAACTAAAACTAACAAAACAAACTACTAAATTAAACTAAAACTAAATATAAACTACTCTAACTATTATATACAATCTACTAGTTACTATCACACTAATGCTAACAATTAAATATCTAATTACTAATTGGATTACAACTTATTCACAAATATAAAATATCTACAAGTTGCAGATTTGAATAAAACCTGTAAAACTCATTTTTTTTCTTCCCTAAGATAGCCAGAGATATTTTTTGATTTTTATGATTTTATGAATAAGAAATAAAATTACTGAAATTAAACAATCTAATATATTTACTGAAATTAAACGATCTAATATATTAAACATATATATATATATATATATATATATATATATATATATATATATATATATATATATAACAATACTAACAAATATGCTAATAGATAAATGACAGATTGACCTAGAAGCGCTCCTAATTTGTCTTCTGTATGATGACTTCGAAGCTGGTCGGAGGAAGGAAACTGGCACCGGTTAATCCATAAGCTTGTCGTAAACGATAGGATGTGCTGCTCTTTGAGTTATTTACAGGACAAACAAGACAAAAAAAAATCATAACAATTTTATGATTTATAAATCTCTGGAATAAGGGAAACATGTTATGCAAAAACTTATACTTGATAATTCAACTTATGAAGAAGAGAAATCTGTCGTTCACAAACTGAATTAAGCAATTGCTACGTTCTTTAAACACTAGAAGAAATCAGATATGGATTACAGTGATTAAATTATACCATTTGCACATGATTAAGATAGCTAAAGTAATCATTAACCAAATACAAATTGATATACACAACATGAAACAAAATGTTGATATAATGAGAAGCTAAAGCTGTAACAAAACACCAAATTCTGCCTCAGTTTGTATTAAAACTCCATATCCTTGTTCTCCCACTAATGAGGATATCATTATTACAAAAATAATAAGTATATATAAGTCTCTCCACAGGGTAAAACCTCCCTGTGGATAATATCAAACTGTTTACATAATCAGGGAAGATATTCCTAAAATCAACTAAACTAGGAAACTAAAATGCAAGTGAAATATTTGAAATATCCCCTAACTGCACATCAAATCCACTGTAATTTTCAATTCATCTGCAATAGATAAAAAATAACAAGTTAGAAAGGTATTTCATTAACAAAACAATAAAAATTTGATTCTACAGACTTAGCTACAGAATCATATGATTCTAAAGCTAGTCTAAAATAGCATACAGGATCAGATAGAAATCAAATCAAATCTTTTTGAAAGAATCAAATCCAATTTTATTTCAATAGATCATTTAAAATGAATCACTAATGATTAAAATGATTTTATCATTCAATATTAAAACATTATCAAAAGTGATTCAGACGAAAACAGGGGTAAGAATACTCTGTTTTCTTTCAGCATAAAATCGAGTCAAACAGTAACAAGACTATTCCATATCCAATTAGAATCGAATAGGATCAAAATCCAATAACCAAATAGAGAGAGAAGAATGCCCTATTTTGATTGCCATCATAGTCGGGTAGACAGAATCGAAGCCAAACAGTTTTACAAATCATTTCACATCCAATTCGAAAGTAATGCAATCAAGCAAATCATATGCAACGTTGTGTTTTTCCAAAGCAGGAGATATGATAAAAAATAGAATCGTTTTATAATTTTTTATAACTGTTATGACATCAAACAGTTCACTCCACAGGTGGATTAATTTAGACATATACGTGAATCAATTCATACAAAATCATAAATATATTGATTTGGATTTGACCGCAATCACGATAGAATTGACATAAGTGATAATTGGTAAAATGTGGATATAGGCTCGATTAGATTTGAACGAAATCATTAATGCAAAACAAATCATGACTGGGTTATATATAGAAACAAATCATGAATTCAATCTCGTTTCACAAATCCAAACGAAACAGAATATCCATCGCAAATACGAATCCAACTGATAACAGGGTCGATCTAACAGCAAACCAATATGAATTAACCGGCTGAGTTTTTCACAGAACCATTATGAATTGATTTGGATATATCTTAACAGGATCATATTGAGAATAATCTGACTTGTATTCTTGTTGATCGAAAATCATATGGACATGAAATCGTAACAGTCAACCATATCAAAATTGTTACCAATCATAGCATATACATTATAATGAAATCAAAACGAAATGCGATTGTGTTCAGAATCGAAATATGAGAAACAACTTGTGTCTATAATATATACAAGCGACTTCAGCCAACAACAGAGCATTCATTTTGGCTAAATAAAACAACTCAAATCCATACCAAATCAATCAAATCGATTAAAATCTAATCAAATCTAAACTGGGAAATGGAATTCCATTCAGTCAAAGCAAGGCTAAGTATACAATGTAACGAAACCAATCAATGCTGAACAAAGCTATTCAAAACCAAATTCGAATCGTTATATAAACTCATACTATTTACAAAAATGATGGATATTACACATACCTGTGTGATGACGGGGCTATCCAATTACACCAGCTTAGAATTCACCACAGTCATGGCCGATTCCACATTTTTAAACAAGATGGAGCCTGTCGTTCTTTGTTTCTTATCAGTGGTCTGTAGCTTAGCCTTTTGAAGGGTAAGCAGTGTAACCTGGTCCTCCAAAGATTTAATCTTTGATTGTAGCATCGACACATCAAGATAATATCTCTCTAACCATGAGCCGCATTGATCACAGGGTGGCACTGTAGACTTCGACAGAGCAGGAGAGGGTTTAGATGAATGACCGGGGGTTTCACAAGGCAGCTTAATGCCAGGGTAGTTAGGGTCATTTTGTAGGCAAGGTGGTAGGTTTGACACGAAGTCATACAAGGGTTTGACACACAAACCTTTCGAATAGGGGTATTCACTAGCCAAAAAATGCTCCACTTCCGAGTCAGAATCCTCACTCAACACAATAGGGTTGAGTTCGACAGTAGGTTTCAGATTATTCCTTGCCATTCGAGAGATTAAACAGGCATTATTTTTGCCTTTGGCATTTGCAGTGGGTTTGGCTTTGGGCTTCTTGCCCACAGGCTTAACAGTCTCAACATCCTTGGTCACAAAGTGGGGTAGGTCGATAGGTGATTCGGGCAAGGGTTTAGGTAACAGAATACTGTAGGGTACCAGGAGTATATCCTTGTCCTCGGTCACCACAGGTTTGTCAACCTGTGGAGGATTCGAATCCTCAAAATCATTTCGAACAAGAAAATCGTTCCAACAGTCTCTGTGTAACCCCAAATGACAGACAATGATCATTTTAACCAACCCATAGTAAAAGAGGCTGCTATCAGCCTGGTTCCTTTTGTATTTCTTAGACATTTTGAACAGGATTCTATGCAAATAATATGACATATTGAGTTGATAACCCATAAAAACCATAAGCAAACGAAGGTGGTGTAAGAAAACAAAACCATACCGACCTTCGCAGGTGATAAACCGTTTGATAATCATCAATAAGTCATGCCAGCGCTGCTTCAGCATGGTCATAGGTAAGCCTTTATCACAGGAGCTAACCTTACGTGACTGGAAGAGCAGTGTCCAAGGGACCTCTTCCACTTTGCAATTCTTGGACCATCGTTGTCCAGTGGTGGGCAAACCCATAGCAAGACTGATAAACTTCTCGTCAATTTGCAATTGAACATCGCCGACCTTGGCTCGACATCCATCAAAGTTCATGGCGAATTGCCTAACCATGCAGAGGTTAAAACCTCCGAATTTATGTATGAACGGGAGCCACCCATTGTCCTCAAGGTTACTATGGGCACTGTTGAACATCAACAGAGCCTGGCTGCCATTAGGTTCAGCTCGGACGACAGGGGCCATGGTACGAGTACATGGTAAGGGTTCGGTTCAAAATCCCCAATACACAGGAGCAGAGTCATTCGGTCTAACCACTATGAACGATCAAAGGGGAAGAATTAATGTGCGCATGTGAGGGTGGTGGAATCACTTACCGCCATGCAAAATAGTAATGGAAAAGTACAACCGGTGAATTAATCCTCTGTTGAAACAATCATAACATAGCTCAAAACCATATCATTCGGCCAACTATAAAAATCAAACGATGAGTAATATACCAATGCACCATTGTAATATTTCAAACCATGAATATTCAATGTAAAATCAAACCCCAAATGTTTAACCAACGCACCATTGCATAAATGTTTAATCAAAGGTTTTAAAACATTGTGACAATCGATTTCATAAAATCGACAAGCCAAGAGCTATAACAATAAGGATCACATCATATAAAAACAAAATAAACCATGACCCCTATGAAATTCATAGAATCAAGTATAACCCATAAATTTACATGCTCAATGCCTTACCAATTAAATAGAAATCAAGTTGCGCAATCAAAGTAAGAATAGGCAAATAGGCACAGTTCGAAAATATTTTAGCCACTTAATGATAATCCAAAGGTAAGTGCCAAGATCATGACAATTCAAATAATGATGGAGTAGTTTTCACGCTTACAGTTGTGAAAACTAAATGGAGACCAACTTGCAAAAGTCACAAGAAATGAAAATATCGTCTATTTGCAAAATGCGACGACAATTTGAAGTTTAGAAGACATAGGTGTAGGCAGCTTATAGGGAAATGAAAAAAAACTTGAATTGACTGCCAACAATGGAGACACACTGGTAGAAGCAGTTATCTCTGTCGAAAGAAATAAATTTAGATTAGGACACCAAAGAAAATTTCAACTCAAAAACAACAACCAGAAAATCGTACAAACATCATCATTTACCATCTTTTCCAGTGATGTTTTAAAAGATGAAAACTAATAACGGTCTTAAGATCAGCAAGTCATGATATTAATGATAAAATCTTCAATACTGTTGGCATGGCCACTGCTGCCAGCAGGCGTCCATAGCCTCGACAGGGTTTCCATTTAACCCACTCTAACATCTGTATCCTGTCAAGAAGTTCTAGATCATAATAAAGGACGTTAAAGAGGTTTCTTATATTTTTTCACAAATTTTCATGTACCCGACATTGCTTCGCTGCCAGCAGTCCTGTTCAGTAGCTCGACGAAGTTGTCTTGGCCCCATGCATGCATTGCCCCGCTGCCAGCGGGCCTTTTCAGTATCCCAGTGGGTTTACAAACACTTCCCACAGCTCTTATTAATATTTTTATTTTGTTTTCTTTTGTAAATATATAGTTGAGCGGGGTGACACTGATAATCTTGATATTTTAACATATTTTTTTCAGACCTCATCAGAATTTTTTAACACTATCCTTTATTCAGCTCCAAAGATGTTTTATTTATAAAAACAACTTCCTACGACAGGGAGACATCTTTTGAGTCATTCCTTTACGGAAAAGGGACAGCGTAAAAAGATAATAGATGATCATGACAAACTTTGCTCAGAGATTGAAATCAGTAAACTTCTTTCAAACAACAAAAATTTTCCAACATAGATATCAATCTCAAAAATATATACTGATGTTCGTACAATCTTTCAGAAGTTATTTCAGCGAAGAAATTTTTCTATGGTCTTTGTCTGAATGGCTTAGTACACAGGTATGCATATCTTTCAAAAAACACAAAAACTGATCAATTCAAATCAAAACCAAAAAAGAAAGCAAACAAAAGAAATATTTACATAATATACAAGGGTAGTTATCAAGCAAAGTATCTTTTTAGGGCTTGGCCATTCACCGGATAGGTGTCAAGCTTCCCTTCAATATTCTGTAATCGAAAGGAACTAGGACCCAACTTTTCAGCAATTAAAAATGGCCCAAGCCATAATCTTTGAAACTTGGTGTGCTCACCCTTTCCTTCGTGTGGTTTGTCCCACTTCAAAACGAGATCACCTACTTCAAAATTCCTATCAGAAGCAGAATTAGAATCGAACCAGCTTTTAATCAATTGTTGATGTTGATCTAATTTACGCTTATCTTGGGTTCTTACTTCGTCCAACTTCATCAAAGTGTTAATGCGGCTTTCTAAAGGAGGACAATCTTCTTCTTGGACTTTTCGTGAAAATTGAAGAGAAGGAAGAAGAATGTGAGGTGGCAGAATGGCTTCTCTGCCATAAACGAGGAAAAAGGGGGAGTTACCTATAGCGGCTTTGGGTGTTACCCTATCAGCCCATAGTGCATTCAGCAGTGCATTGTGCCAGTTCTTGTGGTTTTCAGCCATGGTTCTCTTGATAATTTTGATCAAGTTCTTGTTTGTTGATTCTTCTAAGTCGTTGCCCTGGGGGTAGTAACTAGAAAAATACTTCATCTTTATTCCTTTCTCCAAAGAGAAATCACTCATCTCTAGAGAAGAAAAGTATGAAGCATTATCAAAGACTAGACAATCAGGGATACCGAAACGAGTGATGATATTCGAGTTCAGAAAAGCAATCACCTGACTTGTGTTAACAGTTCTTAGCGTGGCGGCTTCAGACCATTGAGTAAAGTGATCTATGGCTGTCACAATATACTTGTGCTATTGTGAATATGGAGGGTTAATAGGACCTATGATATCAAGGCCCCATTGCTGGAAAGGAGAATCGACTGAGACGGGTTGTAAGGGAAAGGCTTCTTTTTGCAACCGCCCTGATGCTTTCTGACAGATGATACATTTACGACACAAGGAATGGGCGTCCCTAAAAAGCGTGGGCCAGTAGTAATCGGCTCTTAAAACCTTATGAGCAGTGGTATCGCCACCGAAGTGACCACCAACTTCTCCTGCATGCAACTCAAGCAAGACTTTTTCTGCTTCGTCCTTTTCGGGGCAGCGCATCAGTACGTCGTCAGAATTTTGACGAAACAGTATATTGTTAACTAGATGAAAGGAGGCAGACCTTAGTCTCAATGCTCTTCTCTTGGTGGGGTCAAGGTGATGGGGTGCTGATCCATGTTCAAGACAATATCTAATATCGTCGTACCAAGGACTTACGAGGTTTTGTGCACAACAAATCATACTTTGATCACGTTGTTCTAGGTTTGACGTATCACTATCTTCTCGTTGTCCTATTTCTAAATCAACAACCAACTTACACAATCCTTGACCTCTCACGATCTGTGTTGGGGTGATCTCTAAGTCATACTCCTGCAGATTTGTGTTGGGGTGATCTCTAAGTCATACTCCTGCAAGGAGGTGACCTAGTTGGCTCTCTTCTCTCCTAACTCCTTTTGCACTAACAAATTCCTTACAGTGGGGTAGGGGACAATGACCTTCGTCCTTGACTTCAATAGATAGGACCGGAAATGCTTAACTGCTTTGAAAACAATGTAGGCTTGCCGATCAACTGCTGGGTAGTTAAGTTCAACACCTTTGAAAGCAGAGCTCATAAAGGCGATGGGTACTTCGTTATTGTCATAATTCTTCTGAGTTAGGACTGCGGCATAGGAACGATTAGAGGCAAAAGTATAGAGTGTAAAATCTTGAGAGAAATCGGGGCTCATGAGAGACAGAGCGTCTATTATGGCCTTTTTTATGTCATTAAAAGTTTGGTTTTCTGTGGGTCCCCAATGATATTGGGTGTCTTTCTTAATCAGGTTCTGGAGAGGCCTGACCATTTTGGAGAAACTGGGGACAAATCTTCTCACGAAATTAATCTGGCCTAAGAAAGACTTCATGGATTTTTTGGAGGTAGGTGGGGGAAGTTTAGAGATGACTTGAGTCCTCTCGGGGTCAATAATCATTCCATCACTAGACACAAGGAATCCTAGTAATTTGCCTTGTTCTACTGCAAAGATGGACTTCTTGGGGTTCAAGGAGATGCCGTATTTACGACATCGTAGCAGAACGGCTCGTAGGTGAGCTAGATGATCGTCTTTGTTCTTAGAATAAATGGTCACATCATCTAAGTAAACTACTACGGAGTGATTGATCAAGCCTCGAAAAGCAATGTCCATTTCTCTCTGAAAGGTAGCACCAACATTAATCAATCCAAAAGGCATTTTGCGATAAGCATAAGTGCCCCATGGGGTACGGAAGGTATTTTTTAGTTGGTCTGGCGGAGACATCAAGACTTGGTTGTATCCAGAGAAACCATCCAGTAAGGATAGCCTCTCGGAACCAGATACTTGTTGAATAATTTGTTCCATGGGCGGGACAGGATAATTATATTTGTCAGACGCTTTGTTGAGGTTTCGGAAATCGACACAAAGTCGAATTTCCCTGTTTTTCTTCCGAACTGGGATGAGGTTGGATACCCATTGAGTGTGTCTAACAGGAAAAATTATTTTAGCACTTAGGAGTTTATTCAATTCTTTTTGAATGGTCGGTTCTATCTTAGGATGCATTTTCCTCAGTTTCTGTTGGAAGGGTAAGGTTTGGGGCTTCATCGGGATGACATGCTGTATAATATTAGGATCAAATGTTTTAAGATCATTGTAAGTCCATGCAAAGACATCCTTAAATTCTTTAAATAATTTAACAAAAGCATCTTTTTCTTGCTTAGAACATCCCAAGCCTAGATTGATACACTGAGGATTTTCAGTAGTCCCTAAATTGACTTTTTCATAAGACAATGAGGAACTATTTGTTTTGCAATTGACCGTCTTTTTAAATTTATCTTCAAAATTATAAAACTTTTCTAATCTAAAAACATATTTGGGTATGAAATTTACCATGTCTGATAGAGCTTCAGGAGATTTTCAATTAGGTATTACCGTAAAGTCGTGCAAATTGTCGTCGTGTGTTTGTTCATCTATCACTGCGCCTAGAAAGGTTTCTTCCATGTGCAGAAAGTTAATGATATGCTGATCATCGTCAAATACTCTCCAGTTTGTGATATTGTCAGGAACAGATGGTCGAAACAATAGATCCACGGAGAATGCGTTTGCGGATAAGCCTTCTGCAGGAAGAAGTTTAGAGGCTACATTAGCTAGTAGATCTGCTTCAGCATTATTTAATCTAGGAATGGAATTTATATTAAAAGAAGAAAATTTGTTCATTAAACTCCATACCTCAGACTGGTAACTTTTGAGATGCGGGGAAAGATAGTGTATAAAGTCTCTTACCTGTCTAACCACTATTTCAGAGTCGCCAAATACAACCAGATTTTGGATGTCCATGTCCAAGGATTTTCTGAGACCTTGCAGTAAAGCCTCATATTCTGCGATATTATTCGTACATTCAAATTCTAGTCTACAAGACAATAATGTCTTGTTACCTGCTGGATCGATAATGATGCAGCCTACACCAGCTCCTTCTTTAGACTTGGAACCATCGAAATATAGAGACCAAATTTTATTTCCATCGGGCTCATGGGACTGTTGCATAGAAATTGTTGGTTGCACATATGTTATGATCTCAGACTGCTGTTCTGGATTGTCGATAGGTGAAACTTCAGCCATGAAATTTCCGAAGAAGGTGTCCATCCCTTGGACTTCAGGTGAATCAGCAGGAGGTGTGTATGGTTCATTGGGGTCGTTCAAATCCGTGACCGTGAACTTAAGGTAACGCTCACGATTCACCCTAATCTTGTTGGGCTTACCGTTTTCTAGAAGCCATAAGTGAGACCAGTCCGTCGCGAAGTAACCGTGTAGCTGCTCCGACCAGTCCCTACTCAAAAATAGACCATACACTTCTGGAATATCCACCAAAATTATATCAATAACCTAATGAACCTTTGGGTTAGACGATAATCTAATCAATACATTTTTTAGTTCTCCTATAACTTTTACATCTGTTCGATCAAGTTGTATGATTTTTAAAGAAGATGGTTCTACTTTGGCGTTAATTTTTTGGCAGATAGACCAAGGCATCACATTTGATGATGCTCCTGAGTCAACCATACAATTATGTACATTTCTGTTGAAGATTTCGAAAGTTAAAAGAAAAGGAGGTACATTCTTGCGAGTACTTAGAGTAGTAGCTTGTGGTTTCTTACTCGCATTCCCTAATGCTACTTTATCTACATTATTTACATTATTTACATTATTTACAGGAGTTACAGGAAGGCTTCCTTTATCTTTAGGATTAGGATTGTTTTTAGTGGAAGTCTTCTGTGGAACTTTTCTTTGCACAACCTTGTTACCACTTGAATTACCATTCTTGCAATTTTCTGAAATATTTTGCAACATCTTCTGTAACAAAAATGGAAATTTTAACAACTCATAAATAGAAATGTTAGCCCTTAATTTTTTAAGATCTTCAACTACATCATAATCTAATTTATGGCCGACATTACTCTGTTTAATTTCTGCTGATTTAGATGGCTTGGCAGGTGAAGTTGTAGTGTTCTCGGCAGGAGGTTTGTTTGTTGTCTTACTCCTAGTGTTGTAAGGGTGAACATTCTCGAATTTCGCTTGAAAGATGCTATCCGAGAAGTGTCCAAAGATGTTTGGAGAAGACTCCTCTTCTTGAATTGTTTCTTGTTCGACTTCCTCCTGAGGGATTTCAGGAGGCATCAAGTTATCTTGGGCTTCTAGAATTGTCTGAAGAGCACATTGCAAACTTTCTAGGTTCAAGCCTTCGGGGTTTGGATTAGGCCGATTGGTGGGAAAAGGATTTCGGAAAGGAGGTTTGTAGGGTCCTTTACTCGAGGAAGCTTCTTCAGTTGACCTTTTTAAATCTATAACTTGAGTAGACAATTTTTTTACAACTTTAGTTAAATTTTCCAAATCATAATTTTCAGGTTGTGTTTTGCTTTGAGTAGGTCTAGAGAGAATTTCAATCTTCTTTTTGGAAGAAGAAACAGTCTCAGTTTTGTTGCTAGAAGAGTCCTTAAGGCTAAGTATGTCTTTTTCAATCTGAGTAGCCTCTTCGAAGGCTTCTAACAATGTGGCCTTTTTAGAACGTTTGACCCAAATAGCTATACTTTGATGTAGAGCTTTAGTGTAGTAAGCTATTACAAGACTCTCAGCAGGCATAGAATTTGCAGGGATTCAATTTTTAAGGGTTAAGAATCTTTGATTAAAATCTTTAACTTTTTCTTTTGGGTTCATTTTTAGATTTGAAAGATCCATGACTAAGACTTCCGGAGGTTTACCATCTCTGAATTTTTCCAAAAAGAATGACTCAAACTTTTCCCAAGACACTATGGTATGGGGCTGTTGGGAAAAGTACCAAGTGGATGCATTACCCTCAAAAGTATAAGGGAACAACCTACAGAAAACATCTTCATGTTCAACATTATGGAGTCTAATGGATAACATAAATTTTTTGATATGATCTTCAGCTATCTGTTTTGAGTCGGGATCAAACTTGGGAATCCACTTCTCCGGGTGCTTAGGTAAAGGGTGTTGGGCTCCAGGTACAGCTACAGCATCCTGGTCCAACCAGGGTCTAGCAGGGTTGTTCTGATTTTCCATTGGGGTAGTGGGTGTGGAAGGCTGAGAAGGTGATTTGCCTTCGTCAGAAGAGGAATCCCCTCCAGAAGAGGAAGGAGATGAGGGAGGTGGTGAAGGAGGTATCCCAGATCCTTCTGCAGCAGGATTTGTGTTTGGATCTGTAGGATTCACAGTGAGGTTAATATCACCTAACTTCTCTCTTATATCAGAGAAGTCTAAAGGTTGACCCCACGGACGGTTTGGTTTCCTAAGACGAGCTAAGGCACTATGTGTTTTAAGAAGAGATTGACGGATAATATCTTGTGTATCACCACCTGTAGGATTAGGGGTTGCTGGCTCAACTGTGATCTGAGGATCTTCGGTTGATGTAGTTGTTGTTTGAGGGGGAATATTATTTTGTGAATGGATTCTAGTCACTATAGGTGAGCGATTAGGGGGTGGAGGAGTCTTGTGACCACCTCATTCCGTTAATTAAGTTTAGGCCCTCCTTCTAGCGCCATTTGTTGACGGGCAAAATTGTTCGTCTGTCAATTGAGAGAGTGGAACCAGTCCGGGGTTGTCTAATAACCCAAGTCATTTGGAATGAACCACCCTGACGGGTTTAACGGATCCATTGGCTGCTCTAAATTACTAAGAAAACCAAAGAGAAAACTAATCTAAACTAACTAATCTATCTAAAACAAATAAAACAAACTAAACTAACTAAAACAAACTAACTAAAACTAAATACAACAAACTAAACTAAATAAAAATAAATAAAAACAAACTAAACTAACTAAAACTAATAAAACAAACTACTAAATTAAACTAAAACTAAATATAAACTACTCTAACTATTATATACAATCTACTAGTTACTATCACAGTAATGCTAACAATTAAATATCTAATTACTAATTGGATTTGAACTTATTCACAAATATACAATATCTACAAGTTGCAGATTTGAATAAAACCTGTAAAACTCATTTGTTTTCTACCCTAAGACAGCCAGAGATATTTTTTGATTTTTATGATTTTATGAATAAGAAATAAAATTACTGAAATTAAACAATCTAATATATTTACTGAAATTAAACAATCTAATATATTAAACATATATATCTAACTAACAATACTAACAAATATCCTAACAGATAAATGACAGATTGACCTGGAAGCACTCCTAATTTGTCCTATGTATGATGACTTCGAAGCTGGTTGGAGGAAGGAAACTCACACCAGTTAATCCAGAAGCTTCTCATAAACGATAGGCTGTGCTTCCCTTTGAGTTATTTACAGGACAAACAAGACAAAAAAAAATCATAACAATTTTATGATTTATAAATCTCTGCAATAAGGGAAACCTGTTATGCAAAAACTTATACTTGATAATTCAACTTATGAAGAAGAGAAATTTGTCGTTCACAAACTGAATTAAGCAATTGCTATGTTCTTTAAACACTAGAAGAAATCAGATATGGATTACAGTGATTAAATTATATCATTTGCACATGATTAAGATAGCTAAAATAGCCATTAACCAGATACAAATTGATCTACACAACATGAAACAAAATGTTGATATAATGAGAAGCTAAAGCTGTAATAAAACACCAAATTCTGCCTCAGTTTGTATTAAAACTCCATATGCTTTTTCTCCCACTAATGAGGATATCATTATTACAAAAATAATAAGTATATATAAGTCTCTCCACAGGGTAAAACCTCCCTGTGGATAATATCAAACTGTTTACATAATCAGGGAAGATATTCCCAAAATCAACTAAACTAGGAAACTAAAATGCAAGTGAAATCTTTGAAATATCCCCTAACTACTCATCAAATCCACTGTAATTTCGAATTCATTTGCAATAGATCAAAAATAACAAGTTAGAAAGGTATTTCATTAACAAAACAATAAAAATTTGATTCTACAAACTTAGCTACAGAATCATCTGATTCCCTAGCTAGTCTAAAATAACATACAGTATCAAATAGAAATCAAATCAAATCTTTTTGAAAGAATCAAATCCAATTTTCTTTCAATAGATCATTTAAAATGAATCACTAATGATTAAAATGATTTTATCATTCAATATTAAAACATTATCAAAAGTGATTCAGACGAAAACAGGGGTAAGAATACTCTGTTTTCTTTTAGCATAAAATCAGGTCAAACAGTAACAAGACTGTCCCATATCCAATTAGAATCGAATAAGATCAAAATCCATTAACCAAATAGAGAGAGAAGCATGCCCTGTTTCGATTACCATCATAGTCAGATAGACAGAATCAAAGCCAAATAGTTTTACAAATCATTTCACATCCAATTCGAAAGTAGTGCAATCAAGCAAATCATATGCAACGTTGTGTTTTTCCAAAGCAGGAGATACGATCAAAAATAGAATCGTTTTATAATTTTTTATAACTGTTATGACATCAAACGGTTTGCTCCACAGGTGGATTAATTCAGATAGATACGTGAATCAATTCATACAAAAAATCATAACCAAATTGATTTGTCTTTGACCACAATCATGATAGAATTGACATAAGTGATAATTGGTAAAATGTGCATATAGGCTCGATTAGATTTGAACGAAATCATTAATTCCAAACAAATCGCGACTGGGTTATATATAGAAGCAAATGATGAATTCAATCTTGTTTCACAAATCCAAACGAAACAGAATATCCATCGCAAATACGAATCCAACTGATAACAGGGTCGATCTAACAACAAACCAATATGAATTAACCCAGTAAGTTTTTCAAATAACCATTATGAATTGATTTGGATATATCTTAACAGGATCATATTGAGATTAATCTGAATTGTATTCTTGTTGATCGAAAATCATACGGACATGAAATCGTAACAGTTAACCATATCACAATTGTTACCAATCATAGCATATACATTATAACAAAATCAAAACGAAATGCGATTGTGTTCAGAATCGAAATATGAGAAACAACTTGTGTCTATAATAGATACAAACGACTTCAGCCGACAATAGACCATTCATTTTGGCTAAATCAAACAACTCAAATCCATACCAAATCAATCAAATCGATTAAAATCTAATCGAAGCTAAAATGGGAAACAAAATTCCATTCAGTCAAAGCAAGGGTAAGTATACAATGTAACGAAACCAATCAATGTTGAACAGAGCTATTCAAAACCAAATTCGAATCATTATATAAACTCATACTATTTACAAAAATGATGAATATTACACATACTTGTGTGACGACAGGGCTATCCACTTACGCCAGATTAGAATTCACCACAGTCGTGGTCGATTCCACATTTTTAAACAATATGGAGCCTGTCGTTCTTTGTTTCTTATTAGTGGTCTGTAGCTTAGCCTTTTGATGGGTAAGCAGTGTAACCTGGTCCTCCAAAGATTTAATCTTTGACTGTAGCATCGGCACATCAAGATAATATCTCTCTAACCATGAGCCGCATTGATCACAGGGTGGCACTGTAGACTTCGACAGAGCAGGAGAGGGTTTAGATGAATGACCAGAGTTTTCACAAGGAAACTTAATGCCTGGGTAGTTAGGGTCATTTTGTAGGCAAGGTGGTAGGTTTGACACAAATTCATACGAGGGTTCGGCACACAAACCTTCCGAATAGGGGTATTCACTAGCCAAAAAACGCTCCACTTTCGAGTGGGAATCCTCACTCAACACAATAGGGTTTAGTTTGACAAGAGGTTTTGGCTTATTCCTTGCCATTCGAGAGATTAAATGGGCATTATTTTTTCCTTTGGTGTTTGCAGTGGGTTTGGCTTTGGGCTTCTTGCCCACAGGCTTAACAGACTCGACATCCTTGGTCACAGAGTGGGGTAGGTCGATAGGTGAGTCAGGTAAGAGTTTAGGTAACAAAATACTGTAGGGTACCAGGGGTATAGCCTTGTCCTCGGTCACCACAGGTTTGTCAACCTATGGAGGATTTGAATCCTCAAAATCATTCTGAACAAGAAAATCGTTCCAACAGTCTCTGTGTAACCCCAAATGACAGACAATGATCATTTTAACCAGCCCATAGTGAAAGAGGTTGCTGTCAGCCTGGTTCCTTTTGTATTTCTTAGACATTTTGAACAGGCTTCTATGCAAATAAGACATCATATTGAGATGATAACCCATAAAAACCATAAGCAAACGAAGGTGGTGTAAGAAAACAAAACCATACCGACCTTCGCAAGTCATAAACTGTTTAATAATCATCAATAAGTCATGCCAGCACTGCTTCAGCATGGTCATAGGTAAGCCTTTATCACAGGAGCTAACCTTACGTGACTGGAAGAATAGTGTCCAAGGGACCTCTTCCACTTTTAATTTCTTGGACCATCGTTGTCTAGTGGTGGGCAAACCCGTAGCAAGACTGATAAACTTCTCTTCAATTTGCAATTGAACATCGCCGACCTTGGCGCGACAACCATCAAAGGTCATGGCGAATTTCCTAACCACGTAGAGGTTAAAACCTTCGAATTTCTGTATGAACGGGAGCCACCCATTTTCCTCGAGGTTATTACGGGCATTGTCGAACATCAACAGAGCCTGGTTGCCATTAGGTTCAGCTTGGACGACAAGGGCCATGGTGCGAGCACATGGTAAGGGTTCGGTTCGAAATCCCCAATACACAGGAGCAGAGTCATTCAGTCTAACCACTATGAATGTTGAAAGGGGAAGAATTAATGGGCGCATGCGAGGGTGGTGGAATCACTTACCGCCATGCAAAATAGTAATGGCAAAGTACAACCGGTGAATTAATCCTCTGTTGAAACAATCATAACATAGCTCAAAACCATATCATTCGGCCAACCATAAAAATCAAACGATGAGTAATATACCAATGCGCCATTGTAATATTTCAAACCATGAATATTCAATGTAAAATCAAAACCCAAATGTTTAACCAACGCGCCATTGCATAAATGTTTAATCAAAGGTTTTAAAACATTGTGACAATCAATTTCATAAAATCGACAAGCCAAGAGCTATAACAATAAGGATCACATCATATAAAATAAAAATAAACCATGACCCCTATGCAATTCATAGAATCAAGTATAACCCATAAATTTACATGCTCAATGCCTTACCAATTAAATAAAAATCAAGTTGCGCAATCAAAGTAAGAATAGGCAAATAGGCATAGTTCGAAAATCTTTTATCCACTTAATGATAATCCAAAGGTAAGTGCCAAGATCATGACAGTTCAAATAATGATGGAGTAGTTTTCACGCTTACAGTTTTGAAAACTAAATGGAGACCAACTTGCAAATGTCGCAAGAAATGAAAATATTTTCTATTTGCAAAATGCGACGACAATTTGAAGTTTAGAAGACATAGGTGTAGGCAGCTTATAGGGAAATGAAGAAAAAATTGAATTGGATGCCAACACAATCAAATATACATCGAGATATCTACATTGACAAACCATGATAGGAGGCCACGTCAGTCAGGACGCGTGCATCCACGTCAGTAAGATCCACGTAAGCAAGGACACATGGCATACTTAGACACTCACAAGTGTCAAGTTAATACGGAATTTCAGGCACATGCAAACCACTGATTTGAATGACACATGGTAGGTACTCGACACATGTCAAGTCTTCTTGTAACATTAGCAAGTATACATCAAGTCGAGAGTTTTCATATTGTGATTTTTTTCATCATAAGAAAATACTCTAAAAGCACAAAGTCTCGAACGCCGAAACTCTGAAAGGGACACGCGTTAGGTGTTCTACGTTTTCAACAGTTTTGGAGAGTTGGAGGTTATGAAGACTCAAAGGCATAAACACTGAAATACCATCATTCGTCCATCTCACCAAGAGATTGAATCACAACCATTGATTTGGTAATGTGCTCAAGCACTAATTCAATATTACCATTTGGTCACCATCGTTGGTCATATGCTATAAGAATACTAAAAGAAAATTATAACATGTCGGTATAATTGGTAAATCTTGTGGTTATGTAACGCACGGTCATATGTGATGGTTTGAAGGAAGTTCCTTCGCGGAATTTGGTCTCTGTAAATATAACAAAGATTAGGCATCGAGTATAAAGGATTAAATTGATCTATGTCTGTGATCAATTTATGAGAAAAATGAACAGATACAAAGTCATGATTAAAAGAGAATAAATCATGAAAATATGAATAAAGAATGAAAAAGAAGAATGGTATTAATTAAAGTTTAGATTATCATTTTAAATGAAAAGATACAATGTTTCAAATAAAGGGACACAGTGTTTTAAATTTCACACCAGTTTGAAGATTATACAAATGAGAAAAAGTGGTGAGAAGAAAGTGTCTCTACACTTCAAGTTAGAGGATCAATAGTTGAAGCAGATTCTAGGAAGAAATAAAAATACCTATGTATTAAGGGTGGTTGGGTGGTGCAAGGGAAGGTTGGTGCCTGCAGAGGGAGTTGGTGCTTCATTTTCAGTTGTAGCTGACTAAACAAGGGGGTTGTAGCCTCCTACCAGTTGGTGCTGGTAAAATAGGGTGTGGGTGCATCCTAATTAGTTGGTGTTGATCAAAGAGGAAGTACATCTTCCTTCTATGTAACATGTAAAATGTTTTTTGCAGTTAATAGAAAAGAATTTGTGGTTTTCCCATTTGGGTTCCACAATAAAATAGCGTGTCAAAAATCTATTTGCATTAATAAATGAAAAATTGATATAATTGTTGTGTCAATGATTCACCCCCCACTCTCAGTGACAGGATCTGATTCTACAAAAAGGCGGGCACAAAAGAACAAGTGGAAGACATCTTTACAAAATTGCTTCCACATGAAGCCTTTGAGTATCTTCGCTAGAGACTGGGAGTAATTTCTACTCCAAAATGAATGTTTTTGAATGATTATCTTATATGTCTTATATTTACATGAGGAAGAACCATAAAGAGGGAATTTCAGGTTGGGAGATCAGTTTCAGGAAGCCTTCAGTCAGGGGGGAGTAGCCCAGGATGGAAATATATCTTTTCCATTGATGACAAAGGGGGAGAGATTTATTAGATGCAAATGTGAATGCTTGGAGAAAGAGCACAAAGGCATGATTCCAAGGGGACTGATGGTCACAGGGGGATCATGAGTGATATGACCTCAGTATTACATCATAGTGTTTCCATCAATGCTAAAGGGGGGGATGTTTTCTTATTTGGGTTGGTTTTCATTGATGTCAACCCTTGAAGAAAGTTCGGTAGAGAATTATGGTAGCACAAAGGTTTGGGTAGTTGACCCAAGCGTGTTTGATGTATAATGGTATGAATTTTAATATATTTAAAGGTAAGAATATTCTATATGGATAGTACATTTCATTCCATTTCCAGTGGTGTGTAGAATGTCACATAACTCCTCACGGTTAGAGAGTTATGGCCATGTGAAGTTGGAGAACCCTCGTGAGTCATCTAGAAGCCCCAAAAGGTCAAAGTAGTCAAAGTGGATACAAAATAAATTATTTAAACAATAAATTTAATGGATAAATTACTAAGTGGACAAGTGATTGAAAGTGGGTTATCCCTAAAATAAGGAAAGTGGTTTAAGATGGTTAGAAGGTAACCCCTTGAAGAAGAAGTGAAGTGATGACTGTACTATAAGTCAAAGTTGATACAAAAGAAAGTATTTAAATACTAAAGTTAATGGAGAAATTACTAAGTGGAAAAGTGGTTAGAAGTGGGTTAGCCCTAAAATAAGGAAAGTAGTTTAAGATGGTTAGAAGGTAACCCCTTGACGAATCTACATAAAAGTATAAATAAGAGGCAAGGGTCTCTCGCTTTAATTACACTTGAGCATATTGAATATATACAAGTGAGTGGGGTAACCAAAGGATATCTAGGGAGAATTTCAGAGGGAAGGTGAAGTAAAGAAGGCCGAAATTCAAGGGAGGATAAAATCTTTTGATGATGCTTTCTAAGGTATGTTATTTACAGGTTATCTCACCATTTTCACAATAAATTTTTTTCTAGAAATAGTCAGATCGTGAAATATGGATACCGTTGAGGAAACATATCCAAGTAGCTATGATAACAATTTTAGCTTGTGGGTCATTGTATTTTTGGAGTTATACTCCATGGAAAATAAGGTTTGTGGCTAGTCCCAAAACTAGTATAAAACAGGTGTTTCGGGTAAACACGTCTTAACTTCTTCATAACATATCCAAATTCAGTAAGACTAAATGTATTGGTTATAGTAAATTTTGTAGTATTCTTTTTACCATTTTCATATCCATACAAAATATATTCCATGCGGGGCATGCTCTACAAGTTCTCTTTCTAGAATAAGACAAAATTCAACAAGGTATGCCATTTTTGCTATAACTCCTTGTTTGAGAGGTTCCAAGTAGTGAAACCTAGAGGAATTGCATAAAAGATATTGAAGAACATTGTGTACTATTTTCATATCTTTATTCATTACAGGTACATAGTTATTATTATTTCAAGTTAGAGTTGTTGAGTAATCCAAAATTAGTCATGTGAGGCTAAAGTAAAGTTTGATGAAAAGGCTAGTCTCTTGTTGTTAAAGTTAAGGAAGTTTTATAGGTATCTGATCATATACACCAGGTCTGTTACAAAGTTACAAATTAGATTTGGATGATGAAATTGATGAGGGATTTTGGTTGAGGTATGTTACAGATAGAGGTTGTATAACAATGAGGTTGTGGCACATGGCTTGATGTAATGGTTTATGGTATGTGGTATGTGTTTGCTAGAGAACATTTTGATGGTTATATTTGTATATGGTTATGGTATATGTTGGGTACATGGTTGAGACAAGTATTTGATGAGTTGGCACATACATGAGGTGTATAGTTGATGATGTTGGTACATATTGATGAGTCATAGTTGATGAATAGTTGATGCATGATTGGTACATACTTGGTACATGGTTGGAGGCACATGTTAGTAGTATTGCTGACACATGGTTTATGGATGATGTAGAATACTTGTCTTGTTATATTATTAGAATGACATATTTATATTGGTGATGATTATGAGTTGTTGTGTTATGCTTGGTTGATGCACATCTTGGTGATATTGTGAATATGGTTGAGAGTTTTCTTGGTGATTAATATTGGTGAGTAGATCTGATTTGGTTGATAATATTGATGACATAAGTTGTTGTGATAGGTTGTTTGGATAGGTTATTGTGACAGGTTGTTTGTACAGGTTTGGTGCATGGTTGATGCACTTGTTTATGGTACATGTCGAGGTACAGGTTGATGTATGGTACATGTTGGCACAGATTATTGGTATAGGTTGTTACAGGTTTTTTGGTGTAGGTTGATTGGTACAGGTTTACATTAGTATATCTCACAGTGATAATGTTACAATGGTTCCATTATTCTACTTTTATGACATGGAGTTTAGACGGGGAAAGGATAGGTGGTTGTAGCCACCTTACGGTTATATCCGGAGAACATAGGGGGTTGTAGCCTCATTCTAGTTGTACCCAGAGAATTAGGGATTTGGAGCTTCCCTCGAGTTGTATCTTGAGAAACTAGAGGTTTGGAGCCTCCTTCCAGTTGCAGTTGGAAAACAAAGGAAGTTAGTGCTTCCAATGAATGTAATTCTTAAAGGCATATAAGAAAAAGCATTATGTTGTTTTCTCCCACTTTGGGTTTCCATGTAAAAAAATTGGTGTACTGTGTATGTGTATGTTTTCTCATTTGTTCATTTTTTATTTACTCTGCAACTATTGGATGATAATGCTACATTGATATAACACTTTCATTTTATCGTAAAAAAGGATTAGATTTCTCTATTAATGATTCACCCCCACTCTTAGTAATCCAACACATCAACATTTACATGGTATCAAAGATGACGGATTGCTAGGAAAAATACACACCAGATTATTTTTGCAGGTACCCAAGATTGAAGACAATGGGAAAAATGGAATTTCCAAAAGAATTCATTCTTACACCATACAATTTCTTTGCATGTAAGGACAAGATGATAATGTATCTTCAAAGCATAGGATTATATAGGTTAACCATGGACATAGATATTGAACCCACATCAGCCATAGAAAAATCCAAGTATCTAAATCGGATGGATGAAGCATTTGGAACTATTTGAAGTATTATTTCTCATGAGCTCCTCTTTCACATATCCCTCGATAAAACCCCCACTGAATTATGGACCACCATGGAAGGAATTTTTGTCAAACAGGATGAGATGGGGGGACATATACTCGAGGTGGAATTGCTCACTTTAGATCCAAAAAACTTCGACAATATCCATTATTTCCTTACCAAATATAAGGATTTGTTGTCGCAACTCAAGGCTTGTGGGGTTGATAAATCTAAGGAGGAGAAAAAATGGTTCTTACCATTCTTTCCAAACTTCGTCCAGAATACTCAATGTTTGTATCCACATTATAATCAATTAGGCTAACCTATGGAGCCACCTGGAATATGCCCTCTCTTGAGGTCTTTATTGAGTCTCTGACGCAAGAGAAGAACAAGCTCATCAACATGGGAAAAATCAAAGGCCCAAAGGCCCATGCACTAGCTATGAAAGATGGTAGAAGTCACCAAAATCATAAATCTAAAAACCAAGACAAAAGGAAGGAACATTCAAATACAAAGAAGGAATTGTACTCAAAACCCTTCAACGATTCCTCCATATCCAAAGGTTGAAAGCGAAGAAAAGGGGAGAAATGCACTTACTTCCATAAAGGATTCAATTCATAATCTGCATGTATGCAGAAATAGAGAGATCAAATGGATCAAATACTTCAACAAGAAAACCTTCAATATCGCATCCCTGAGAGTTCCAAGAAGAAGAAGTCGAAAGATCAAAATCCCAAGAAAGGTAATTCTAGCCATACTTTGATTTCCATCAACTCCTATCCCAATGTTTGGATTGTAGATTCAAGAGCATCACACTACATGGAATCCACAAAAGAAGTATACTCTTAATTGGACACATGCAAAGTTCCTCCTATTATGATGGGGGACAACCCTCCAGTTGAGGTCACTGGCAAAGGGAGAATTGAACTCACAAACAAAACCTTTGATAATGTGCTACACGTTCCCAAATTCTTTGTCAATCTTCTCTCCAAGTATAAGTTGACAAACTCTGGCACCGGGAAGAGAGTAGTATTCACACCAGATGTTGTGGGTATCTATGACATGCAAACTAATTCCAAGGTTGATACTGGTGAGGTAAATCATCAATCCAAACTCTACATATTTTTTGAATTTATTGAACCAGATTTTGCATTAATTCTTACCCATGCTAATGAAAGTAGTAGGATATGGCACAAAAGGTTCGAGTATTTAAATTTCAGATATATGCAACAATTTAGAAATAAGGGAATGGTTGAAGGTATACCTGACATCCACTTATCCAAAGGAATTTGTGAGGGATGTGTTCTTGGAAAACACCCTCAAGAGAAATTCAACAAAGGAAATGTTGATATTATGGTAGCTATGGGAGGTATTTACCTCCACATGTAATCCTGACAAGAATATAATATTTTGGGAAGAAAGAAGAAACCCTAAAGAATTGAACACAACCTTAGAAGACAATTGATATCAAGGAAATACTTAATCTTAAGTATTTATCCTCCAGAATGAGAAGTCGGCCCAGACAGCTTAGGAAACAATAGTATAAATACAAGTACCCAGGCCTCATTTGGTGCACACATCTCAAAATTTCAGCAGTGAAGAAGTGTGCACTGCAGAAACTGGGCAAGTGTGCAAGCCTAGGGAGTAGCTATAGCCGCAGTTACTACAGTCTTTCTTATCGGTTTAGGCTCAGACTTTCTATTGGTTATTTTTGGACTTTCTGATCAGGCTTGGTTATATTTGCTTGGTGTATTAGCCTTGGCTAGATATTGGTCTGCTTCCAGAATCATTCTCTGTCAAGGTTAAGGTTCTCAGGGGTGGCTTCAGCCTATGGTTGGGTGACAATATTGTTGTATTATCTATGTTTAAATGAGCACATCTATTATTTCTGAAATTTGATGGGTCCACACTATCTTTGAAGAGTCTAACTGTTGGAAGATAGATTGGGAGGATTTGCTTAGTTGCATTTGCAGTTGCAACTAGTTTTTAATGCAACAAGGAAATCCTAACCCTATTGTCGAGGCACCTTAATTGAAAAGATTGACCTAATTTATGGATAGCCTAGTGTACCCTAGCCTAGCGCACCTCCTGTTACTCTCAACAAACTAAGACGTCAAGTTTGATTTTTTGGTCAAAGGTTGACCAAGTCAAATAAATTATGACTTACTCTCTGAAGTTAGAAAACAAGTTAGAAGGGGATTCTAACTTCAAAGCGTGGAAGA
Organism: Picea engelmannii; assembly: GCA_009831015.1. NCBI lineage: Eukaryota > Viridiplantae > Streptophyta > Pinopsida > Pinales > Pinaceae > Picea > Picea engelmannii. The sequence goes on from ML780918.1 coordinate 292,223, forward strand.
AAAGGATTGACCTCATCCTTTCCTAGAATAAAGTGTTGGATATCATGAAAGGAAAGATCATGGAACCATAGTTTGAAGAAGGAAAAGAGAAGGAACCTTAGAACGTTGCAGTTATGGAGAAGTTCAAAGACAATGACATCAATTCCATGAGTATCATAGTGGACTCTATAAAAGACCACTTTATACCCTACATCTCCCATATTGATCCATCTAATAAGATCATAACATCATACCTTTTGAGAATCTCTCAGTTAAGAGATCAACTACAAGCTATTGAAGAAATCATTTCAAAGAAGGAACTAGTAAATATAGTAGTCAATGGTCTTCCCAAGACATGGGATGCATTTTATGCAAGCATGAACACAAGGAAGGAGTATCCCACATTCGAATAACTTTGAACTTTTTGTACACAAGAAGAATCAAGGATTAGTGAAAAAGAGAAACCCCAAAAGAAATACGATGATCAAGCCTTCACAACAAGGTTCAAGAATTTTAGGAATAAAAATAAGTTTGTCTCATGGAAGAAACCAAATCAAGAGAAAGATATGTCAAAATTACAATTCTTCAACTGTCGAAAATATGGTCACTACAAGAACCATTTTCCTAAATTAAATAAAAGGAAGGAGACACACGAAGCATCAGTTGCTAAAGAAAGGGAACCCTCAAACAAGGCCAAGCAGGATGAACCAGACTTCTTCTTCTAATACAAGGTAACAATATTCCTCATAATTCTTTTACAGACCATGTTTACATAATTTTTGTACATATATTTCATATGTATATAATATGTCCAAAGAGAAACAATACCTATGGAAGAATAACAAGATAAGGACTTCCATCACGATGACTACAAGTCAAGCAATACACATGAAAATATGAAGTACATTGACCATCCTTCATTACAATTCATGTGGAAGCTATTAACATAAGTAACAACTGCAATATAAGACAAAATCAAAATCAAACTTGAAGAAACATGGAAGAAGTAAAAAAAAAAAAAAGTCAGCAACCAAAAGGAAATTAGAAAAATACTTGTGACACTTTGCAGAAGGAAATAAGGATGCAGAAGGAAGCATGGACTCTCCTAGGTGGAGGGAGCCAATTATATAATTCCAAAATAAGAGCATGCATTCATGCATGAAGCAAGGATTAGGAGGGAGCTAATCCTAAATAATATGATCCATTGAGGATTATGAAGTATCTATCCATGTTCCCATCAATGGTAGAAGCCATGAAAAGCAACACGTGTTCAATTTGACTTTAGAAGAAGTCTTCTTCGAAAAGAATCCTTAAAGTACTCTTGTTTTTCCATCCTCATCCATGATCCTATGATGAAAGGAAGAATTCAGAATATTCAAGACATGGAATCTATAGAAAAAGTCGTGGACCCAAGAGCTAAAGAGAAACATGAGGAAGAATATGAATATTCCGAGAGAGAAAGAAAAGCTAGAACAACTAGTCATTATATCGAGATTCACATGAATACCAACTTGGTTTTAACCCACTAGAAGCAATCGAGCTGAAGAAATGTAAGCTGTGATGAATAATCTTGATATTTAGAACTAAAGGTTCTCCGAGATGGAGGGAGAAGACTAAGATGAGATCTTGTTCCAGTAACTAGACTTACCTCTACCTGAGTCACTATATCATTTGTAATATCCATGGGTTGGAGTTTACATCATATGAATGTAAGGATTGTTCTCCTCGACAAATAAATTGAACAAAGAAGCGTATGTAGAGAAACTGCAAGGTTTTTAGGTATACCTAAAAGAGACCCTTGTATGTAGATGGAAGAAGATATTGTATGGATTCAACAACTTGGTGCAAAGCCTCCAATGCATAGAAAAAGCATGGTGAAAACATTTCTATAACAAAGATATTGTATTAGAATGGTTACTCATAAGTCTAGGATGATGGATTGCTAATCCATGACAAACTCTCATGATCACAGAAGAAGTGCCACTTGGATATGTTCCAGTTTGATCCTTTCCACGATGTTATGAGCTAGCAGGAAACAAAATAATTGAATCCAACCATGATATACTATAATGATCAGATATATATGAAGCCTTCATAGAAAAAGAAGTGTTCCAGAAAGACCGAAGTACATTGAGATAAAGCATTACATTCTCCGTGATGAGGTCCAAAAAGGAGAAGTGGTTCTCCAATATATCTCCACAGATGAGAAAATAACAGATATTTTGGTAAAGCCTCTATCCAAGATGAAAAAGTTTGCATACTAAAGAAACAAGATGGAGCTCGTGGAGATGACTTCCTTATTGAAAAGAGAAGAGCTGAATCCCAGGTTTGGAGGGAGAACTAATGTGTTATTTATTTATGGACAATCATTTTTTCAGTTCAAAAAATGGTCGAGGATGAGCAGTTCCTTTCCAGTTCGAAAAGTGGTTTGAGATTTCTTATGGAAAAGCATTTTCCTATTCGGAAAATGGTCCATATCAAATGATCATTTTCGTAATGAAAATGGTTCGATATATTACTGATGTACCATAGACAACGATTCCCCTTATGGCTAGTGTGGGGGAATGGTCTAGGACAATATTTCTTCTTGGTAGTCACTCTCAGTAGAGTTCAAGTAGAATGGTCTACCTCGTCGGGCATTCATTCTTTTGAAGTTCATAGTTGTGAGTAGGTTCGAAGAATGGTCCATTTTGGAGGTTGGTCAAGGACAATCATTTCCTTAGGAAATGGTCTGGATAGTCATTCCCTAGGGCAAACTCATTCTCTCGAGGTTTCACTTTGTTTAGTGCCAGAGGAATGCCCCACTTAGGTGAATGGTTTAGGTTCAGCAATTAGGGATAGGAATTCCCTAGGGTAGACTCATTCTCTTTAGGTTGCACTTTGTTTAGTGTTGGAGGAATGGCCCAGTTAGGTGAATGGTCTAGGCTTAGAAATCAGGACAATTATTCTTCTATGCTTGAGAAGAATAGTCCATATAGCTCATGGCTGATGTTTTACTTTCTGAGGGGATATGATCTTACAAATCTCGCATATGTGAGTGGAATAATGGCCGATATGACTCAATTTATAACATGATATTGTTTTTTGTGCAGGCTGATATCAGATGATATGATCTCTATGAAGAGTGTATGTCTCTAAACAATAGATGTATGCTACTATGGTGGATTTGTTCCACTGATTTTGACCATGTTTCACTGATTGAGTAGTCATGTACTACTTGGTTTGGTTATGTACCACTGGATAGTAGTTATGTATTACTATGGATAAACACAATTGTGTTCTATTAAATGACATTGTTTTGATTTCCATGTAGACTATCAGTAGTGTTGAAAATGATGATCATCAAGATGAATAGTTAGTGTGCTTGTGGAAAAACATTCTCCAGGAAGAGAATGGTCCAGATAGAACAAATTTTTGGTAGATAGGTATTCTCTCTGTAGAGGATGGTCTAGGTTGACAGTTTGCTGGTGTGACATGGACTAGCATTTTCCTAAGTCAAAGATTGTGTCCCGATTAGAAAAAGAGTTTAGGATCAATATTTTATAAGTCATATAGGTTGAGACAGATCTTTATGACTTGATTAGAAAATATTCCTATATTGACATTCCTATAGGAATGGTCTTTGTAGTCCATGGCATTTCTTTTAGCATTTGTTGGGATAGTCATTCTTCTAGGATGTATGTCCAAATTAGAATAATGGTCCTTGTATCACTCTATGGAGTGAGTGACTTATTCAGCATCATGCCTGATTACTTAGATAGAGTAAGGCTTTGAGAGATGATACAGTTGATGATATCAAATGATAGTGATGATGGTGCTCGTTATGTAATCATAAGATAGTCTATACGACTATGATGATACTACCAGTTGAATGGTATGTTTGCGATCAAGACCATTGCCTTCAATACCTCCCTAGAGAGGAGGGAGTGTTAATATTATGGTAGATGTGGGAGGTAGTTACCTCCATGTGTAATCCTGACAAGAATAGAATATTCCAAGAAGCAAGAAGAAACCCTAAATCATTGAACATAACTCTAGAAGACAAGTCGGCTCAAAGAAATACTTAATATTAAGTATTTAGCCTCTAGAATGAGAAGTCAGCCCAGACAACTCAGGAAAAATAGTATAAATAGAAGTAGCCAGACCTCATTTGGTACACACAACTCTAAATTTCAGCAGTGAAGAAGTGCACACTGCAGAAACTGGGCAAGTGCGCAAGACTGGGGAGTAGCTGCAGCCGCAACTACTACAGTCTGTCTTCTCATTTTAGGCTCAAAATTTCTATTGGTTATGGTTGAACTTTATGATCAATGTTGTTTATATTTTCTTGGTGCATTAGCCTTGGTTGGCTATTGGTTTTCTTTCAGAATCATTCTTTGTCAAGGTTAAGGTGCTCGGGGGTGGCTTTGGCCTTTGGTTGGGTGACAATATTGTTATATTATCTATGGTTAAATGAGCACAACTATTATTTATAACATGAAAGAATTAGAAGGAATCCTTTCCTTTGGATCTGATCCATAGTGACCTCATGGGCCCTTTTCTGCATCCATAAATCAATTAAGAAAGATACCTGCTCATTTTTTTTTATGATTTCTCACGCTTCACATGACTTTCTTTCTGAGGAAAGAATTGAGGTCTTTCAACACTTCAAAAATTTCAAGGCCCTTGTTAAGACACAGTCAGGAAAGAAGATGAAATTCCTATGAACATATAATGGGGGGGATTATGTCAACCATGAGATAAAAAATATTTTTCTTCAGGTCGTGATTCAGTTGCAGCACATGATTCCTTATACCCCACAACAAAACAAAGTGGATTAGTAGAAAAATAGATCCCAGAAAGAGGTGGCATCATGCATGCTACATGAAAATTCACTTCCAGAAAGATTATGGGATGAATCATTTAATTGTGAAACCTACATCCAAAACAAATCTCCCCATAGATATTTCAAGGATAAAACCCCCTTCTAGGATTGGAGTAGCCTCAAACCGGAAGTGACCCACTTTCATATATTTAGTTCTCGTACACGGGCCACGATTACCTATGAGAAGAGGAAGGAACTTGATCCACCCAATACATAGTGTATTTTTATTGGATACCCTGATGGTGTAAAGGGATAAAAACTCATTGACCTCTCCACAGACCAAGTCATCATTGAGCGTAGTGTCCAATTCGAGGAAAGTATATCGCATGTACCTTAGTAGCCACATGCAGACACTTTTCTTCTTCCACTTGTCATAGATGATGAACATGCACATGTCGACTCTTCTTCATATGAGAGTTCTAATTCATAGGATTCAAATATAGAGACAGTATAGGCATATGCAGAGTCAGTGCATCCAAATGCAGATGCAGAGTCAAATATGCTACCCAAGTGGGCCAAGACTACTCTTTAGGATGGAGGAGATCTTGTTGGGGATCCAACTAATACTAGGAGGACTCGATATGATTTCATGGATCCTCCTCTTGCACTCAATGCCACTGAACCAATGCAACCTAGGAATATTTTCTTGTTTCATTTTTCAGATCCACGGTCCTATGGTGACGTTGTCTGGAATCCCTTTTCAAAATTCGTCATGTGAGAGGAGTAAAACTCCCTCCTTGAGAACCAGACTTGGGATCTAGTTTCCCTTCCTATAGGAAGGAAAATTTTCATCGGAATATGGGTCTATAGGATGAAGAGTGAAACATATGGATAGGTTAGCAAATACAAATCCATGGTATTTTCCAAAGTATTTTACCAGGTGCATGGAATTTACTATGACGATACCTTCGCTCCAGTAGCGAATATGGATTCCATATGTTTGGAAATTTTCATCGTGGAAACCAAGGGATTGGAGGTCCATCAAATGGATGTGAATAATTCATTTCTTCACGAGGATCTCTCTAAGGAGATCTACATGGAGCATCCCCAACGCTTCATGTAGGATTCATATTTGGTTTGTTGACTGAGGAATTTTGTTTATGGACTAAAGAAGGCCCCAAGGGCATGGTATGCCAAATGGACTCCTACCTGCTGTCACAAAACTTGGTACATTGTAAGTTAGACCTCAATGTTTACATGCTCAGGATGAGTGATTCACTTCTACTCCTAGTTATGTATGTTAATGATTTTCTAATCATCGGTAGCTAGAATTCAATGATTTCTACAACAAAGAGTATTCTACATGACAGGTTCTTGATGAAGGACATGGGTCTGCTACATTTCTTCCTTGGACTCGATATTAGTGAGGATGCATTAGGAATCAAACTGTCTCACGCCAAGTATACACAATATATCCTCAAGAGATTTCACATGACATACTACAAGTCTGCCACGACTCCCTTCCTATCAAGAGTCAGACTTGAGAATGGCTAGGACACTCGACTGTGAACAAAAAACTGTACAAAAATCTAGTGGGGAGCTTGTTTTATCTCACATACTCCAGGCCATACCTATGCTATGTAGTTGGAGTAGTCTCCAAGTTCATGCAAGAGTCGCTTAAGCTACATTGGAAGGCTACAAAGTGTATCCTTTGATACGTATAAGGCACCATCACCTTTGGGATTCACTATGTAGAAAACTCTACATTGGACCTCATTGGGTTCACTGATTATGATTGGGATAGTGATAGAATTGATCACAAGTCTGCATCTGGTTACTCACTTAGTATGGGTTCCAGGACCATCTATTAGTGGAGAAAGAAGTAGGTGTTAGGACTCAAATTTGATCAATTTGTATGCCTTATGTCTTTCCATATGATCTTTCTAACAATCTTATACTCCTCATTTTGTATAACTTTGGCTTAAACGTTGACTTAAATCAATATATAAATACCCAAAACTTTTCTTTAACAATTCTCTTGTTTTTAGTTAAGTTTTGAGAGTTTTTAATGCATAATCTCACTTATAAAATTATATTATGGATTCCTGTACTAATGTCGATGTTCCAGCACCAGGATGAATGTTTCAAGGATAATCCCTCTATGAGAATCTTCGTGAACAATCAGCGCATGCTCTATTACAATTATAAATGACAACTTATCTTGATGACACTTCGTGTCATGAGACTCAGGCAGTTAAAAGGCATTGCGACATTCTCTCCTACATTGGCGCAATGGTTATACTAGCTCCGTGATGTTGAGCGCATCATTTCCCTCTTGTATCAATGCAAAATTCATATTCGAATCCTTATGTAACTGTTACATTAAATTCTGGGATATGGGAAGATACCATAAAGCTAGTATGTAGGGGGGTTCGAAATTATATATAAGGGAGGATAGAAATGATGTAAGGGGATAGGTAGATATGATGGGGAATAGTTGATACATAGAACACAACATAGAGGAATGTAATCATTTTTGTGTAGATGGAATAGAACAAGAACGCATTTCTTATTTTAGTCTTCTGTCTTTTGATTAATTATGAAGCTTGTCTATAAGAATGGATTGATAGTTAATTATCGATGCAACTTGGATAGGAAGGGCCCCCTGCCCAGGATTGCAGTCCATCTTCAGTCATAACAGAAGGATTGTTGTAGGTTCTTTTTCTCAGAAATTGTGATTAATTTCTAGCAATTTAATTTCAGTCCTGTTCATGATTTGGGGAGTTTTCATTTGCTTACAACAATGAAGGAGTAATAAGGTTATAATTAGCAGCTTGAGTGG
>ML780918.1:303723-319327 GCA_009831015.1 Picea engelmannii
TGTTGTAGGTTCTTTTTCTCAGAAATTGTGATTAATTTCTAGCAATTTAATTTCAGTCCTGTTCATGATTTGGGGAGTTTTCATTTGCTTACAACAATGAAGGAGTAATAAGGTTATAATTAGCAGCTTGAGTGGTTTCGATTTAGTTTTCATTTCTTAGCAGAATGTCTTACACAATGGTTCAGTTCACTTGGCATAAGATGTTGAAGTTGTTTTTTTTAAGTTATGAGGATTGGTTGCTGGTTTAAGTATAGGCTACTTCAAGTAGATTGTTTCCAAGAATTTCATTAATAGGAGCATTTTCATTATGAATTAGATAGAGGTGTGAAGATTTGAGATTTCTGTGAGCAAGATAAGTTTGACTCCATTCCTGTACATATTGTACTGGTTCCTCAAAGTTTACCTTCCCGGGTTGACAATTAAGTGTTGGAATATATGGTATATATCTAGCTCAACAGTAGGCTTCTATTTCTCTATTTTTAGTCGAGGCAGAGTATAGAGGGGTAGTTAAAATAACCATTCAGGCTATGTGGCTACAGTAGTTTCTCACTGAGTTTGGAATTTAGTTTCATCGGTCGATCGCCATCTAGTGTGACAACTAGAGCACTCTAAAGTTCTGCATAGATCCAATTCAGAGGCAACAGATGAAGCACATCGAGATCCACATGCACTACATCTCGGACTTAATACATGATGGGATCATCAACCTATAGTTCTTTCCTTCAGGAGAACATGCTACATACATATTCACCAAGACCTTCACTGAGAAGAAGTTCCATTCTCTACGCAGTCGTCTTGGAGTGAAAGACATTGTTTCCTAACAACTCTCAACTCTTTTTTACATACATTGTACTTTGAGGGGAGGGGGAGGGGTGTTCCATGAGGTTTTCCCTCATTCCTCGTTTATTTCAATGTATATTTTGTTTTCGGTTACCTAACATGGCCTCGTTTTCGAGACCCATTATTTATTTTCACCATAGTGATGGTCAAGGGGGGTGTTGGAGATACTTGATACACACCTAGGATTTATTTTTCCTAAACTTTTCCCTATGTTTATTAGTCATTACTCAGTCTCCTATAATTTAGGGAGAATATTCATTTTCCTACATTTTAAGAGAATATTCTCTTTGGTTCACACTTCATTTTGATCAGTTGAGAGGAGTCTTAATGCCACATTGGTTTCATCACCATGGAACATTGGGATCATCACCTACTAATGTACATTGTCCCTTGTATTATCACCAGACTAGCACATTACTCATGATTTGATCCGTATTTTATGAGAATAAAGAAATGAATACAAAATATTAAAATATTCTTAACACAAAATAACAGAGATACAGTAAAGTGGTTTTCTATTCAATAAGAAAACAAGCCGAAATTGTAAAATGTAGCGGAAAACAAGCTTCCTGGAATGGTGACGGCTTATCTGTGAGAAGAGATGTGACAGTTGTGCTCATTCGCAAGAAGATGGTTACAATGATTCTTTGAAGGCATTTTTAAATAAACAAGAATGTCAAAAACCCTATACATCCAAAAAGCTAACCCTAGGAGATGAAGCGCCAAAAGTCATGTCGGCCCCGTTTGGGTAAGTTAATACATCAACTTCTCGGGGTCGTAACTTTTGCATACGATCTCCATTTTAGGCACACGATAGCTCATTGGAAATATTTAATTGAGAAGAACACTTTTTTACTAGCCCAGGTCGATGTCTCCAATAATCACCTGGGCCCGAAATCCCCAAAAAACATCGTTTAGGGCCTCAAAATGGCCCCGAAAGTTTGGAACCCTAAAAACTGCCAAGGTGGAAAACTATTTTTCGAGCTAGTGGAATAGGTGGGTGGCCACCGATATCCATATGGATCAATCATCCCTCCTTAGGAAGAAATGGTCTCCATTGCATTGATTTGCCCCATCAGATGAGGAAATTTCTCCTGAATTTGGCCCCCAGTGAGCCACTTGCATTGGTGAAGGAGTTGCCCTGCTTTGACGACTCGTTAAAGATGGATCCTTTGTTGTCAATTTCCCTTGATTTATGTGTTCATAATATTATCACTGGATGCATGTTTCATGTAGTCAAGGTTGATATATGTTGGTTTCAACTTCTCTGCTATCATTGAGGTGTCCAATAATGGTGGGAAATATGGTCGAAGGAGAGCCATGTTGAAGAATGGATGCAGACCAATGAAGGGGGGAATGTTGAGCTCAAAATAATTTTCACCCACATCCTTGGTGATAGTGTACGACCCATAACGAAGTGGGCGAAGCTCTGATGGGGTCCTACAAGGCGATCTTTCTGCAAATGCAACCAAACTTTGTCGCCCACCTAAAACTTATGTGGTGCCCGATGTTGATCATGGCGTTGCTTGTACATGGAATTAGATTTTAGTAGAATATCCTGAACTTGTTGGTGGATGTGTTGGATCCTCTCAATGAACGAGGTGGTTTTTTAGATTCTAGTGGAGTAGGGGATGATTCGGTCGAGGTGGTCACCAAGGGAAATGCAACATCCATGGGGCCCAATGGTTGGAATCCCAACCCCACCTAAAAGGGGTTGTGGCCAATTGAGCTATGGAGGGCACAGTTGTAGCTATGATGGACATAGGGAAGATTCTCATCTCATGTGCGGGGGTGTTTTGAATTGTACATGTGTAGGATATGTACGACCATTCGGTTGACGACCTCAGTTTGGCCATCTGTTTGGGGGTGGAAGGCAGCAGATTTTCTCAGCTTGGTATCTAGCAGTGACTGGAGGCTCGACCATAATGAACTGAGAAACCGACTATCACAGTCTGAGATAATGATTTGTGGGATCCAAAAATGTACCCATACTCGTTCAAAGAAGAGCTTGGTAGTGGATTTTGTTGTGATGTTCTTCTTGCAGGTGGCTAGAATCACCATCTTGGAAATGCAATCAACAATGACAAAAACACAGTCATTTCCCCTCTTGATGGACGAGAGGCCCGACATGTAGTCCATTGAGATGGATTCCCATGGCCTGTTATGAGTAGGAAGAGGGGTGTAAAGGCCCTATTTCTTAATGGTCGGTTTGGCAATAGCGCAAGCGGTGCAAGACCTGATATACTTGTCGAAATCCTACCAACATTTTGGCCAGTAGAAATGTTTTTGTAGCACTTCCACTATATTTTCAACACCAAATTTTCCTACCACCTGACTGTAGTGAGATTCCCAAATCATATTCACGTGTTCTCTTGATGGAATTCATATATGGCTCAGACCACACAACATCCCATCCTGAAGATGGAAATTAGTGATCACTGAGTTGGCGCCCAACATTTGGTAGGTGGTGGAGAATTCAGTGTCTGTCTCATAGAGGTGGGGCCATTCGGAGGTCTCGTGGCCTCAAGAGTCTAGCACAGTGGTGAGTGCCACGAATGGAGGTCGGTTGAGGCAGTCAACAACTCGGTTGGTACTTCCTATTTATACTTGATGTTGAGGTGGAACTGTTGTAAGTATGTTGACCACTTCTAATGGCGGTCATTCTGCAATTTTCCTTGGGTCTACATGAACTGTAGTGGCTAGTGATCAGTGTGGATGATTGTCTCCTTCCAAAGAATGTAATGTCTCCACTGGCAGCAGGCTTTCACAATGGAGTACATTTCTTTTTCATAATTATTGTACTTACAAACAACATATGATAGTGTCTCACTATGATATGCCACGGGGTGGCTGTGTTGAGTGGGAATGACGCCCACATCATAGTCTGAAGCATTTGTATCAATCTCAAAGGGATGTTGCAGGTCCAGTAATGAAAGTACTAAGGATGAGCTCAAACCCTTCTTCAACTCACCTTACCGCCACCCCTGGTTACTTGGCTGAGGGCCCATGCGATATGAGAGAATCCCAGCACGAAACTACGATAGAAATTGGTGAGGCCCATGAATCTTCGAAGTTCAGTGAGTGTGGTTGTGGGTGGCCAGTCACGGATGACCTGGATATTGGTTGGATCCACATGCACACCATGGTTATAAACGATGTAGCCTAAGTAATGAACCTTGTCCATGCCGAAGGAGCATTTTTCCAAGTTTCCATATAATTTGTGTTGTCGCAGGGTGTGGAAAACTTGTTGAATATGCTGCAAGCGTTCTTCCCAAGTCTTTCTGTAGATGAGGATCTCATCTAGATACACCACTAAAAATTTATTGGTGAAAGGTTGTAGGATATCATCCATCATCCTCATAAAAGTTGTTGGAGCAATTGTCAAACCAAAGGATGTTGGAATATTGTCATTGATATCAAACTGATGGTCAAGCATGATTGAGATGTTGCCATTGATACCATTGAGACATTGCCTTTGGTGTCATCCTTGCAGGAGGAGCATGTTTTACTAATGGTGAAGGTGAAAGGAAATAGTTTTGATATTATCGTAATTACTATTTTAACAAATGTTGAAAACATTTTATATAAAGAATAATATTAGGAAGCATTACAAGAAAAGAATGAATTCCTATTTGAAAAAAATAATAATAATAAATTAAAGAAGAATTTAAAAAAAAAGTATATATAAAAAAAAGTATAAAAGAAAATTAAAAAAGAAAGTATAAAAAGAAAAAAAGTAAAAGAAAATTAAAGAAGAAAGTATAAAAGTAAATTAAAGAAGGTCAAAAGAAAATTAAAGAAGATTTAAGTTTTAAAAATGAAAATTTTAATATTAAAAAGGAGTTTTAATATTAAAAGTGAGGTTGGATTAAGAAAGGAAGTTAGGTAAAAATCGATGAAAAAGTGAAAGTGGTATTAGCCCATGGTGTTTATTCATTATATTTGCAAATGTCAAATAAAAATGATTTAGTTAATATGGTTGTCCAAATATTAATTATGTTGAAAATGTTGAAATAAAGAGTTACGTAGTTATTGAAAATTAATAAAACATCACGTGACTTATGTAGAAAGAGTTACCTAGTTATTGAAAATTAGTAAAGAGGCACGTGACTTATGTGAAAAGTCATAATATTTTGTATTCAAAAGTTTACACATATATATACTTGAACATATATTGAGAGCAAAGTGTCTCTTTGTATGTGATTCATAATGTAATATCTGAAGATCAAATAAGTAGAGGAGTCCACCTATATTAAGAGAATTTGATGCCAAGAAGTTTGGTATGAAGTAACCAAAGGAAGGAAGGGAGAGTCTCTGTGGTTCATATCAAAAGATCAAAAACAGAAGCAGAGTCCAAGATGAAGAATTGTTCGATCTAAGGTTCTTGTCAATGTCTAATTGAAGATCAAGAACATAAGAAGACAAAACAATAGTTATGCAATCCAATACTTGATATAGAATATCATACAAGCAGAGGCTGCATCAGACAAGTAGAATGTACAACAATGGTTGCATGAGTCAAATTAAATGAAGAGGAGAAGAGATTGAATTGCATTATAAAATAAAGGTGGTTGGGTCCAAGATGAAGAATTGTTCGATCTAAGGTTCTTGTCAATGTCTAATTGAAGATCAAGAACATAAGAAGACAAAACAATAGTTATGCAATCCAATACTTGATATAGAATATCATACAAGCAGAGGTTGCATCAGACAAGTAGAATGTACAACAATGGTTGCATGAGTCAAATTAAATGAAGAGGAGAAGAGATTGAATTGCATTATAAAATAAGGGTGGTTGGGTGGTGCCAGGGAAGGTTGGAGCCTGCAGGGGAGTTGGTTCTTCCTTGTGAGTTGTAGCTGACTAAATAGAGGGTCGAATCCTCCTACTAGTTGGTGCTAGTGAACAGAGAGATTTCTAAACGGGAGGTTGAAGCCTCCTACCAAGTGTTGCTAGTGAATGAGGGTGTGGGTGCATCCTTCCAGTTGTAGCTGGTAAATGGGGTGTGGCAGCATCCCTTCAGTTGTAGCTAAAGAAACTTGGGGAATGTCTCTCCATCAAGTTGTAGCTTGAAAACAGTTTTGTAAAAGAACATTTTTTTAATAAGAAAAGAGTTGGTGGTTTTCCCTATTGGGTTCCACGATAAAATCTTGTGTTCATAACGTTTGTTTTTCATCATATATTGCTTAATTGAATAATTAATATGTGTTCTTAATATAAATAAAGTTAAAAAAAAAGGTAGGCAATACTGATTCACCCCCCCTCTCAGTATTTTTGGATATTCCATCAATTGGTATCAGAGCAAGGTTCATTTAAGCACAGTCTAACAAACTAAAAGGAAGATCAAATTAAGCACACATGGATGGACAAAATATTTACAGTGAGAATGGAACTCCAATACTTAGAAAATAATAATACATATTTTGGAGTATAATAATGGAAAGTCATCTGAAGGAATTAGGACATGATGTATGGAATTTGGTGATCACTCATTATTTCCCACCAAATAGAGTGAGGACACCAGCTCAAAACAAAGCCAAGAAAATTAACTCAATGGTAATGAATACAATCCTTGATGGATTACTTGATTACATCAAAGAGAAGATAGGTGAATGTAACTCTGCAAAAAAACCTCTACAAAAATGAGAAGTCAAAGGAAGCATTTCAATTAGAACAAAATTCAGTCTACAACAATTCTACTGATGAAGATTATGTTGAAGAAGACTTAGACATTGAAGAAGAATTCAACCTGGAAGCTGAGCTTGAAAGTGCTTTGGACGAATTGAGAAAATATAAACAAAGGTGTAAAAAATTGAAGAATGTCATGCTGGAGAAAAGGAGGAAAGATGGCTCAATCTGGATGAATCTAGGCATGCATGAAACGGGTGGGATAAAAGGAAAGCAAGCAAGGCCGGTTGAACCTAGCAGTCGTCTATTTGGGAGACCCCCTCAATGTAGGGTTTTTTTTTCGGGCGTTTGAACTAAACAAGACACGTAATTCTGCTTCCTATATGAAGGAGCTAAACGCACCTTCTGAGCGGGATCTTCCAATAATTAATTAGATACGCATCATATCACTAGATCTGGTTTTCGTCTCAGGTTGAAAGCAGAGAAAAGAATAAAGAACTTGAGAAAATCATAGTTGACTTTAGAATCCAATTCCAACTGGATCAAGAAAGATTGGAATCCTTGGAACAATCTCTTAATAGGGAACAACAAAAGTTTGAAGAGCTCAAACAACAACAACAACTAGAAAGTAAGGAAGAAAATCAGACCTTAAAAAGACAACTAATGTCCTCACAAGAGGAGATTCACAGTTCAAGACAACAAGCAACCATTAGCATGGAAGAAGCCAATGATTTAAAACAAGAAGTTGTTGGATGCAAGAATCAACTGAAGTACTGAAAAATTCAAGAAAGGAACGGAGCCCTTTAATAAAATTCTCGGCCTACAAATATTTCCCTCGAAATAATTTGGCCTTCGATATGATCAAGTACACATGGTTAAAGGATCGAGTCCCATTACTCAGATTGATGTAGAAGATGACATGTGTTGTGATGATACCTCCAAAGGAACAACTATGCAACAGAAGGATGGCAAGAATGCAAACTTCTATGCTAAAGAATCTGCTCATCCTCCCATGAAGATGCATCAAATCGAAAGATCAGATCAAGGAAGATATCCTAAAGATACTCAGACACCTCAAAGTAAGTTTAGAAGAAAGACACATTCATGGATGAATCAAAGGGAGTATGAGAGTATTTTTAATGGTTATTATTTTTCTTGTAATAAATATGGTCATAAAGCCTTGGATTGTAGGCATCATGGAAGAAAAAAAGTTGATAGGTTCAACAATAGTATAAGGTGTTGGAACTGCAATCATGTTGGACATATTGCTACACATTGTTATACTATGAGATGTTATAGTTGTGGTGGATATGGCCACAAAGCCTATAATTGTCGGAACTCAAGAAAACAGTCAATAAGAAGTGATTCACACAATATGAGAAAATGAGTAAATGAAATATGGAAGAAAAAAGAAACTGCAATAATAAATGATCAGATTACAAAGCTCAAGAAATCAGGACACTCACAGATGTGGATAGGAAAGACTGAAAAAGTGAATAGGAATTTGGAGGATGAAACTTATAATAAGGAATATTATCAAAACAAGGATAAAGAAGCTTTTGGTGAACATAATAATGATGTTGAGGATGAATCTCCAACGGTAGAACATCAAGAAGAATTAAGTGATGATTATCTTAGAAATCTTCCAATCCTCTTTTAGTGGTACTTTTGAGAAATAAGAGTGATACCTTATGAACACCTGAAGAAGCAATTTTGAGTGATGATTAAAGTCTATATGAACAAGTCTCTATATAATAAAATCTAGCATCAGGCCCTATATATTTCATTCACCAGGGTTACAGTTATAGCAATGTTGAAGCATATCCTAGAAGCTTATATTATGTCAATAATGGTTAGTTCAAATTTGGATCCAATTTGAGGAGATGGAAGTCAAGCATGGCAAATGAAAATCCTTCTAAGTCTTATGATGATATTACACTCATTGATAAACTGATCACCACACTGGAAAATGGAGCTACAATCTGCTTTCAGTAAAAACCATGATGATGAGAGGAGTTTCCCTGACAATGATAAAGTGACTTGGAGTAAAGGGAGATTCGTCAGCGTTCAGACGTCTGAAATAATAACCACACTACAAATCGTGAAGTCAACCCTAGACCGAACAAAAACATTGGTGCTTTGATGAGTATTATAAAATCGTTTCCTTCAGTTTCAGAAATGAGATTATATGTAGATGAAGCTGAGTTGAATAAAATGCTAGAGAAATCGTGGTTGTCTAGGACCAAGGGGAAATCGGTGCAGAAATCTGGAGATGAATTTTTTGGAGAGAAAGTCTGGCGGTTTCCTTACAATGTTCTTAGATTCATCCTGTGCTCCAACAAAATGTCCTTGGTATTTCTATCTGAGTATGATGACAAACTTCTAAAACTTGATAATTCACATTCGTGCTTTTATCAATTCATGGTGGTGCAGGATTCTCCTCAGAGGGAGGTTATGTATACCTCTAGAAACAATCATGATGTTTTCAGATTTGGATTTCATGGAAGTTGAAGAGAAAACTGGTATTCGATTCTGAGAAATGTCTTGCAATGCTTCAGCAACACAAAATTAATGTCTTCTGGAAATAGTTTTGATGATGGTATTTATTTGGTAGAAGACTTTGAATATTCTGTGAATTATACAACCAATTATTTGTCTGTGAATAATGCAGGAAATTCTTTGGGATGTAAGAAGCGAAATTGATTATGGCCCAAACTTAAGGTGTCTATGCTTAGTGGGGTTTCTTTGAAATGGGAGTTGAATCATACCATATGGCTATCGGGTCTGGGGTGAGATCCGGTGTACCTGAAGATGATTACGGGGCACAAAATGGTTTCTTGCAGCAACAATGACGATGAGTCGGTGATGTGGTTTGTGTGTTTAGTTACAGAAGACAAATTTCTTCCACTGTATTCGTCTACCTGATGACCAAATAATAGTGAACACACCCACGCTATTTTTTGTCCCCTTTGATAGTAACCTAAAAAAGTATCTGTATATATTTCACGTAAAATGGACGAGTGACCATTTGAATAAGATTATTATTTTGGGCGACAATTTTAAATGTTTCAACGAAACAATTCTTGATGTTGTTGGTAACGAAGTTAAATCTTTAAGTTCGTGAAATACCACTGCCACACAAACCTATTAGCTCGCAGGATCCCAACTTCATATACACAAACGGCTGTTTGTATTCGAGGACGGCGGAGGTGGATGATCAATATGTCCAGTGGATATGATACAATTTGATTAAGAAACTTGATCCCAGCGAAGCCATGGTGAATAAATGAGAGTGTGATCTCTGCCCTACATTGAAAGAAGTAATGTTGCAAAAGCATAAACCGAGGCATTGGATGTTGAACATTGCCATAACTGCTATAGGAAGGAAAAATTATTTCATGGGGAAGAGAGGCACATCGTGGGGTTGTTAATCTCGTGAAGATGAAACCAAAGAGGATAATGGGGATGATGATGATGATGAGCTCATTGTTCATCACACTGCAAGTGCTCTAGTGATGTACAGGGATTGAAGAATGTCCTTGCAATGGGTGCAGACAAATATGAGGTAGACTTTGAGGGCCGAACAACCTTGCACTTTTCTTATGAGTATGTTGAGGTGAAATGTGCTGAAATACTTCTTGAAGCAGGCAATCTAAAGAATATATTGATGATCCTAGATGAATTCAGATTAATAAATGACAGAGAAATGGAAAAAGGCTTTTGACAAGGTTTTTAAGGCTGTGGTTGTTCTTCGAACCAATACCACTTGTAATTTTGATACAGAGCTTGTCCAAAGAGGTAATGCCACCAGTTTTGTCATAGATAAAAAACATGGAATTATTCTCACCAACAGGCATGTCATTCAGCCAGGTCCTGTTGTTTCCCAGGCTATGTTCCTCAATCGTGAGGAGATTCTAGTTTATCCTCTTTACTGTGACCCTGTTCATGATTTTGGATTTTTGATATTTGATCCAACAATGATTCAATTTATGAAATATGAGGAAATCCCTCTTGTGCCAGAATTATCCACTGTTGGTTTGGAAATCTGGGTGGTCGGTAATCACAGTTGCGACAAGCTTTCAGTGATAGCAAGGACCCTGGCTTGATTGAATAGAGATGCCCCTAGCTTTGGAAGTGATGTATACAATGAATTTAATACCTTTATATGCAAGAAACTTCAAGGACAAGAGGAGGGTCAAGTGGATCACCTTTCATTGATTTTCATGGGCAAGCAGTTGGACTGCATGTTGCTGGCATATTAGATAGTTGTGTTGCATTTTTTCTTCCACTGGATAGAGTGGTAAGGGCGCTGAAAATTTTACAGAAGTGAAAGGGCGAGTGAAACAACACTACATTCCATATTCCTTGAGGCACACTTCAGATGACTCTTGTTCACAAAGGATTTGATGAGGTACGTCGATTAGGGTTTCGACACGAGAATGAAAAGCTTGTGAGAGAGGCTTTTCCTACAGAGACGAGAATTCTTGTAATAGATTCGGTGGTGCCTGGAGGTCCTGCTAATGAGATGAACAAAGGAGGAGAATTTTGGATCTTAAAGGGAAGTACAGCGAACAAGAAGTAAACTCGGTTGTTAATCATATATATGTGATTGACTACAACTAGACACATTTTATATTTAAAAATAAAATGCTAGGATGAATGCTTGATTGTAACAAATGGAATAGGACCGATGTAGGTCACATATTCATTGGTATATCATACTCATATCAAGCCGAGGAAACATCTTAGCACAATTTTCATCGCTGAAGTTTCATCCCTGGTCTGGACAAATTCGTGCAAGTTTCATCGCTCATCCATGATCTGGACAAATTCATTTTCGTTATAGTTTCATTTTTTTTCTATTTTCACAAACTCAATACTCCACACAAAGGAAAGCAATGGAAAGAGGAGAAGACATTGATAATGCATGCAAATATAAGAAACGTAAGTCTCCTTCAATTACCATTTGGGAATTATCCACCCGAAGATCACCAGCCTGGAGCCTGAGACGACCCGTCAGGCCCCCTACCTTTTGGTGAAATCGACAATAACCGTTGGAAAAATATTTATAATATATATATACATGATGTCGGTCACCCTCAAGGAGAAGAATATCCTTTGTTTCAAGGTCATATGAGAGCTAGCCTATTGACAATCTTCGAATTGCTTCTAGTGATAAACACAAATCAGTACATTCCCCAAGGGGGCAGCGGGAACATTGTCTAATATGGAGATGGAAGTCCTGATTCACGTTCCAAGTAATTGTGGAGGATATGTATTGTGTGAGTTGTAATTTTATTAGAACACATACACCATACATGTCATATTTGATAATATGGAAATAAATGCGTAGCTATAGGAAGGATTGAAACCCAATGCATGACTGAGTCAAACAAGTCGAAGATTGACTGCATGTACTAGTAACTATTGCATGTGTAAATGATCATTGTGTGTTCCATCCTCAAGGCATGAGACCATTGCAAAAACATTGAATATAGAATGTTGTAAAACAAGGCCAAACATCGCTGGATTAAAATGGAGGATATTCAGAAGAAATAATATCCTCATGTGGAGAATCCATGACAGGGGGAGCAATCTTAAAGAGATATATGAAAATCAAAGGAAGAAGTAAACTTAATTACAAAAGTGACAGTTGAAAGATAGCATTCAAATAGGGGGAGGAGCTCCATGAAGAAGCATAAGTAGAGAGGGAGCTATCCAATTTACCAAGTTATGTCATAAGGGAGCTGAAATCAAGGAGAGTAGAAAATCTCTTGTTATTAATGTCAAAGGGGGAGAGAAAATTCAAAGAAGCACATTGGTAAGCAGAGTTATGATAGATGTGCTTCCATCAATGACAAAGGGGGAGATTGTTGGAATATTTTCATTGATGTCAAAGTGATGGTCAAGCATGATTGAGATGTTGCCATTGATACCATTGAGACATTGTCTTGGATACCATCATTGCAGGAGGAGCATGCTTGACTAAAGGTGAAGGTGAAAGGAAATAGTTTTGATATTATCGAAATTACTATTTTAACCAATGTTAAAAAAGTTTTATATAAAGAAAAATATTAGGAAGCATTACAAGAAAAGAATGAAGTCCTATTTGAAAAGAAAAAATAAAATAAAAGAAAATTAAAGAAGATTTAAAAAAAAGTATATGAAAAAAAAAGTATAAAAGAAAATTAAAAAAGAAAGTATAAAAAGAAAAAAAGTAAAAGAAGATTAAAGAAGAAAGTATAAAAGTAAATTAAAGAAGGTCAAAAGAAAATTAAAGAAGATTTACGTTTTAAAAATGAAAAGTTTAATATTAAAAAGAAGTTTTAATATTAAAAGTGAGGTTGGATTAAAAAAGAAGTTAGGTAAAAATGGATGAAAAAGTGAAAGCGGTATTAGCCCATGGTATTTACTCATTATATTTGCAAATGTCAAATAAAAATGATTTAGTTAATATGGTTGTCCAAATATTAATTATGTTGAAAATGTCGAAATAAAGAGTTACATAGTTATTGAAAATTAATAAAAAGGAACGTGACTTATGTGAAAAGAGTTACGTAGTTATTGAAAATTAATAAAGAGGGACATGACTTATGTGAAAAGTCATAATATTTCGTACTCAAAAGTTTACACATATATATACTTGAACATATATTGAAAGCAAAGTGTCTCTTTGTATGTGATTCATAATGTAATATCCAAAGATCAAAGAAGCATAGGAGTCCAACTATATTAAGAGAATTTGATGTCAAGAAGCTTGGTATGAAGTAACCAAAGGAAGGAAGGGAGAGTCTATGTGGTTCATATCAGAAGATCAAAAAGAGAAGCAGAGTCCAAGATGAAGAATTGTTCATTCTTAGGTTCCTATCAATGTCTAATTGAAGATCAAGAACAGAAGAAGACAGAACAATAGTTATGCAAACCATTACTTGATATAGAAGACCATACAAGCAGAGGCTGCATCAGGCAAGTAGAAAGTACAACAATGGCTACATGAGTCAAATTAAATGAAGAGGAGAAGAGATTGAATTGCATTATAAACTAAGGGTGGTTGGGTGGTGAAAGGGAAGGTTGGATCTTGTAGGGGAGTTGGTGGTTCCGTGTCAATTGTAGCTGACTAAACAGGGGGTTGAAGCCTCCTACCAGTTGGTGTTGTTGAACAAAGGGAGTTGGTGCCTCCTTGTCAGTTGTGGTTGACTAAAAAGGAGGTTGAAGCCTCCTACCAATTGTTGTTGGTGAATGAGGGTGTGGGTGCATCCTTCCAGTTGTAGCTGGTAAATGGGGTGTGGCAGCATCCCTTCAGTTGTAGCTGAAGAAACTTGGGGAATGTCTCTCCATCAAGTTGTAGCTTGAAAACAGTTTTGTAAAAGAACATTTTATTAATGAGAAAAGAGTTGGTGGTTTTCCCTGTTAGGTTCCACGATAAAGTCTTGTGTTCATAACGTTTGTTGTTCATCATATATTTCTGAATTGAATAATTAATATGTGTTATTAATGTGGATGAATGTAACAACCCTAGTTAAATAGTTTCTTAAGGTTAATCAAGTATAGTTAATTAAATAATTAACTGTCCTAATGTGTATTAGTTAAATAATGATTATTTGTTAATATTAATTAATTAATTAATTATTGTTTAATATATGTTGATTAATTGATTAATTGATTAATAAACACATTTAATGTTTGGGTAACGAATTAAAGTCTTAATAACTTTTAATTTATTATTAGAAAACTTTACCTATGCAGGGATAAAACATTGAATGGAGGGATAGGGTATTGAATGGATGGATAGGGTATTGAATGGAGGGATAAGGTATTAAATGGAGGGATAAGGTGGGTGGAATTAAATGAAGGTAGGAGGCGGTGAATGGGAAGGAGGATATGAGGGAGCAGAGGCATTTGGGAGAAGAACTTTCAAAAATTTGGGGGAAGGAAGCATCATTTGAGATTAGGGACTGTATTTTCTGGGGGTATTTTTCTGGTTTGGAGTTTGGGTGGACTGTTACAGGGGTGCATCGGTTGCTGGGAGTTTTGGGCTCGAGGGATAGGAATCCTCATGGAATCTTGGAGCTAGGGAGCCGGATAGGCTCTATTCCTAGCTGTCAGGGAGGAAAGATTCAGTTTTGGGCAGAGTTTGGGCAGAGCATCAACGAGGACAGATGAAGATTGGAGAAATAGCATCAGACAGAGGTATGCATTTTCATGATTATGTTGTGTTAGGTGGTTATCATTAAGGTTATGAATATGCTGTGTTGTGTGATTTATTTTCATGTTGTTAATAAATTTAATTTCTGCTGAATAAATTATGGTTAAATGTTGAAGATTAAATTGTATAGGATATAATTTCTCTATTCTCTATTTTAGCTTGTGTTTTATAAGGCTCTTTGGGAAGAGACCTTACACATGGCATCAGAGCCTGGTTTCAAAAACTGAAACCTAAGTCATTACCACCCACATAATTGTACAAACTAGTTCCTGAAACAACTCCCATCCTACAACCTAAAACCCTTGAATCAATTGAAATAGAAATAAACAGAAATGACCTATAACCCTAAGTAGACTACCCAGAATGAACATGAGAGTGTGCATGCTTCCCAAGAGAATTGAAGGAGGGTATGTGCATTAGAAAAATAGATACTCTCCCTGGTTCTAGCCACCTGTAAGAATGACTCTTCACCTGCACAAGATGAGAATTAATAAGAGTTCACCTGCACAGGCTGAGAATTAATAAGAGTTACAGTTTGTAATATTGTAAAACAATCATGGGTATTTATTGAAACTCTCTCTACATTATTACATATTAAATAGGGTGTAGTTTAACAACTTTAATGCTATCTACTAAATAAAAATAAAGAAGAGAGGAAATTCAATGTAAACATTACTAAGATCTTCCTTAACTTGACCTGAGCCCAGGCAGTAGGTAGACTGAATTATTTTCCATTTATTTCTAAGAACTTGGTTGGGAACTATGTAGCCAACTTTGATCTAAAAGTTACGCCAACTCCTAAATGGATGTAAGGGTGTGTTTTTATAGTTAAATAGTCTCAGTCAATTCTTACAAACAACCATCAAGCTAACTTAAGGCATTTATGCAAACATTGTGTAATTTAATCGTAAAAGCTAAAAAAAAATGAATCC
>ML780918.1:320827-332067 GCA_009831015.1 Picea engelmannii
CACAAAACACACAATTTTAGAAAAAAAAAAAACCAGCGGCAGTGCCAAACACACACACACAGCCAACGCACCAAGCATAAAACACACAGGCCTAGCCACACAACTCATCACACCGTCGGTGCCAAAGCTATCAAGCATCAAAGTCCAACTGCCGAGCGATTGAACCATGATGAAAGAGAAAAGGGAACGTGCCACTTTTATTGACGCCCTCCATTCTTGGAACTCATGAATACCAGGGTCGATCGAGAAGAGGGACGGCCATGGCTGGTCTCATCCTTCACCTCTGTTGAGCGTTTGAGAAAAAAAATGAGAATGAAAAGGGTTGAGTGAGGCTAGGGTTTGAGGAGATAAAGGCGAGAATAAATTAGGGTTGAGGATGAGAGCCCTGGGAAGGAGGGCACGTGGACCTCATGCACCCACGATGCCCGACTTCAAATAAAAAAAAAATGTTTATTTTTTTTTAAATTCTTTTAAAAATTTCTCTTATTTAAATATTTTTTATTTTTTAATTAATTCTTTTTAAAATTTCTTTTAAATTACGTTTTTTTTTTAAATATCATAGATCTTATAAAATTTGTGATGCAGGAGCATCATCCCATGTCAAGCGAGCTAGCGCGAAGTGGGAGACAGCTTGACAAGCCAGCGTGATTTCTTTTTGAAAGCACCTTGAAACTGTTGCGCAAAACATTAATGTATTGATTTGATGAAGCACACTTTGTATATTGTAATGGACCTTGAGTGGATAGCTCACGTCCTTAGGTAGATGAGGCATTTAATAGATTTAATGCAAGTAGATAGAACATTTAATTCTAGATTTGATAGCTTTAGAGCTCGAGACGGAAACAGAATATAGACACCCTCCTTTGTACATTGTAAAAAAATTATGGAGAAGCAGAAGAGAAGAGCGGCAGAGAAGTGTATGAAGAACCTCCATGTACAAACATTGAATTAATAAAAAGAGCTTTGATTCAATTCCATGGTTGTGTTGTTCTCTGTGTATTGTTGATATTATGCTCATGAATGTTTTCTTCTTGTCATGCATTTGCTTTTATATGCTGTGTATGTGATTTCATGGTTGAAGTGAAATATGTGAGAATAAGGAGTTAGAAAATTGTTTCTCTATCTTGAACCAAAGAATTCCTGCAAGGAGTGCAGTGGAATTGTCCGCAGGGAGTGCATTGACAACAGGGTTCAAGTATAGGGAACCTTTGTTCTAAGTTCTCAGAAGTGCAGATTTGGCACCAGAGCCGTGCAAGGCGTGCGTAGGATGGACGAAGTCTCAGAGTTGCGATTCTTAGCAAAGAAAATCAAGGTTTCTGCTGCAGGAGGGTGCAGGATCGAAGACTTCAACACTTAGTCGTTGTTGAAGTTTTTCCGCAAGGAGTGCGCGCAAGAATTCTTCCTGAAGGAACTGAAGTCATCAAAGTTCAGGAGGAATAGGTCCTTGAATTCGTCGAAGGATTGCACAAAGAAGTTGCGCATCGAAGTGTTCGAACAGGTGTTGAGTTGTGCATGCAGAGTGACGAAGCCAGTGGAAGAGCATCTCTTCACTTCGGGAATTTCATCGGGAAGAACGGACTGTCGGAGATTCTCCAGAGAGAGGTCGCAAGGATCCGAGAACCGTTGGATTCCGCGGAGGTGCCAGGGAGTTATTGCAGAAGCAAGGAGAAGCTCTAAGCTCAAGAGGGGTAGAACATTGATAAAAGTCGGTTGAGGTCGTCAGATTTTTCGAGAGATCGCTCATCGGAATATCGGAAGAATAGCGTCGGAGAGTTGGTAACGGAAGTCGTGAAGTCGCGAGGTGCGACCTTCCGATAGTGACATAACTATGTTGGCCACCGGGCAGGTGTAAGATAGGTAGAGAAGATCAGAGATCTCGTAAGTTCGGGGCTCGTGAGTTGGAAGCTCAAATATTGGGAAGTTTGAGTCGTGAGGCGCGAAGGTCCGAAGGCGCGAGAGGATAATATCGGCATCTCGGAACATCGGAACTCGGGAGTTGGAGGATCGAGTGTTGGGGGTCGGGAGCGGCGAAATCGCGATAGTGCGAGGCTGCGATAAAGTGGAAGTTCCGAGGAAATGGGAGAAGATCGGGACATCGGATCTCGGGGATTTGAAGACTTAGCGTTCAACTGCTGAACTCGCGAAGTCGCGAGCGCGGATCCTCCCAAAGGAAAAAGAGAGGATCGAGAGTGAAGAGAACCTGTGGGGTGCAGACTTCCCGATAGGGAAGTAGAAGAACCATTGAGTTCTTCGGGCCGTGAGATAAAGAAGGTCCTGTGTAAGGTACTCGTGCTCTGAGGAGTGCGGGTGGGCACCAAGTGGTATCAGAGTGGGATTTCTTTGCTTTCTGTAGCAGAGAAGAGGATACATCATGCCGCCGAGAAGAGAAAGACAGTCACCAGACCCAGAAGATAGGGAGGTGAGGAGAAGAGGTAGGCCAACAGGAAATCCAGAAATGGAGCGGCAGATGAGAGATCTCCGAGCAAGGCTCGAGGAGATGGAGACAGCACAAAGACGCAGATTTGGTGCTGGGTATCTTAGTGATTCCTAAGTAGAAGAGGAAGTTGGACATGAAGAAGGGGTCACAGCAGAAGATGCATCAACTGAGAGGTTGATCAAAGCCATCACAAGGATGGGTGCGAAGGCGAAAATGGACATTCCAGTCTATGAAGGAAATCTGGATGCAGAGGAGCTATTAGATTGGATAAGAGCTCTTGACATGTACTTCGACTATGAAGATGTCGAAGATGATAAGAAAGTCAAGCATGTGGTTACACGCTTGAAAGGACATGCAGCATTGTGGTGGGACGAGCTACAAGTTGATAGACGCTGCAAAGGAAAGCAGAAGATCAAAAGCTGGGATCGAATGATCGCGAAGATGAAGGCGAAGTTCATCCCACGGGATTATCAGGTCACACTTTTCAGGCGAATGCAGAACCTGAGACAGAAGTTGACGACGATGAAGGAATACACCGAAGAGTTTTATAAGCTCAACATCAGAGCAGGTCATCGGGAGAGAGATGATGAGAAGGTTTCGAGATATCTGAATGGTCTGAGATATGACATTCAGGATGAGCTAAGCATGCTAAACATATGAATGGTGGAAGATGCTTACCAGATGGCTCTGAAAGCCGAAGAGAAGCTGAGCCGAAAGCAAAGTCAGCGAGGGCAAGGCAGAAGCCAGCCAAGAGGCAAAGAAGTTGCCCAGGAAAAATTCCAAAAGCCCAAAGAGGAGTGGAAGAGACCTCAGGGTAAGGTTGAAAAAGGTGGAACCTCACTGCAGAAGCAGCCATATGTTGAACCGAGAGGACAGTAGATTGATCAGCGAGGGGATTTCGCTGATGAAAATACTCTTCCTCGTACTAGAGGTCGAGGTAGAGGAAGAGGAGGAGTGATCACATGTTTCACATGTGGGAAGAATGGGCACAAGTCATTCGAGTGTCCGAAGAAAAAGAAGGATGCTGAGGAAGCTCACATCACAGAAGCGCAGAGGTGTGATGTTGAGTCAGAAGATGTAGATAGCAGAAGATCGCTTGGGATGCATAAGGTTCTTTTGACACTTGAGAAGGAGGTGGAAAGCTCAGTACAGAGGAGTAGACTGTTCAGAATGGCTTGCATAGCCAAGGATAGGAAATGCAAAGTTATTGTGGACAACGGAAGCACTGATAATCTCGTTTCGACCAAGATGGTAGAGAAACTAGAACTGGAAATGACTAATCACCCAAGTCCATATAAAGTCTCGTGGTTACAGAAAAGACATCAGGTGAGTGTCACTAAACAATGTTTAGTTGAATTCAAAATAGGGGGATACCATGATAAGATATTATGCGATGTTATTCCCATGGATGTATGCCATCTATTTCTAGGTAGACCATGGCAATATGACAGAAATGTGATTCATGATGGGAGAATGAACACATATACATTAGAGAAAAATGGGAGAACGCATAGGTTACTTCCGATAAAGGATAAGGAGGTGAAGTCGGAAGTAAGCAACACCATACTTCTCATGAGTGGGAAGGAGCTTCTTACAGAGGTTGAGAAGAATGAAGATCCACAATTCTTTGTGGTCAGGAAGCCGAGAATTGTCCTGACTAGCACAAGAGTGGATGATCTACCAGTCGAGATTCAGGAACTGCTGGGAGAGTTCGCTGATATCATCGTGGACGAATTACCTCGTTCGTTGCCACCGATGATGAGTGTGAGTCATCACATCGATTTCATACCCGGAGCCAGTTTTCCGAATAAGGCTGTGTATAGATTAATGCCTCAGGAGAATGAGGAGGTTAAGAGGCAAGTCCAGGAATTGCTAGATAAAGGACTGGTCAGAGAAAGTCTGAGTCCGTGTGTCGTTCCAACCATGCTTAGTCCGAAGAAATATGGAGGCTGGAGAATGTGTACAGACTCCAGAGCGATCAACAAAATCACCATCAGGTACAAATTTCCACTACCGAGAATGGATGATCTGATGGATTACCTGAGTGGGGAAAATTATTTTTCAAAGATTGACCTGAAGAGAGGATATCACCAGATTCGCATGAGAGAAGGTGATGAATGGAAGACAACATTCAAGACAAACGAAGGTTTGTACAAATGGTTGGTCATGCCGTTTGGTTTGACAAACGCGCCAAGCACATTCATGAGACTGATGAATGAAGTCCTGAGGGAATTCATTGGGAAATTTGTAGTCGTATATCTGGATGATATACTGATTTTCAGCAAGACAAAGGCTGAACATTTGAAACATTTGGCCATTGTGATAAGAAAGTTACAGCAGGAGAAGTTGTTGATAAACATGAAGAAGTCCTCATTTATGAAGACAGAGCTCATCTATTTGGGTTTTTTTATTTCGACAAATAAGTTGAAAATGGATCCGAAAAAAGTGGAAGTAATCAAGAATTGGCCATCACTGAGAAATATTTTCGAGGTGAGAAGTTTTCATGGTTTGGCTAGTTTCTACCGAAAGTTCATTAGGCATTTCAGTGGGATTAGCACAGCGATGATGGACACAGTGAAGAAGCAGCATAAGACTTTTCATTGGACAACAGAGGCTGAGAAAAGCTTCAATCTGTTGAAGCAGAAGATCACAGAGCAACCAGTGTTGGTGTTGCCTGATTTTCAGAAGACATTTCAGGTGAAATGTGATACAAGCGGATATGCCATAGGAGCGGTCCTAAGTCAAGAAGACAGGTCAGTTGCATATTTCAGCGAGAAACTAGATGACGCAAAGCTGAAATACTCCACGTATGATAAAGAGTTTTATGCTATCATACAAGCGTTGAAGAAGTGGAGGCATTACTTGATCCCAAGGGAATTTGTATTATACAACGATAATCATGCATTGCAGTTTGTGATTCAACAAGAGAAGTTGAATCAAAAGCATGCAAAATGGGTAGAGTATATGCAGAATTTCATGTTTGTGATCAAACATATTTCAGGGAATGCTAACAAAGTGGTTGATGCTTTGAGCAAGAAATGTTTGTTGCTGCAGGAATTCCGAGTCAAAACCTTGGGTTTTGAGAATCTGAAGGACATGTACACCGGAGATGCAGACTTCAGAGAAGCATATGAAGCAGCTGAGAATCTCGTTCTCAGGGATCGGAGCCCATGGATAGACTACATGATCTAGGAGGGATTGTTATTCAGAGGAAACCAACTGTGTATTCCAAATTGCTCCATGAGACAGAATTTGCTAAAGGAAAAACACAGCGGAGGTTTAGCAGGACATTTTGGCCACGATAAAACATTCGCAAAGCTAAGCGAATCATATTTTTGGCTGGGCATGCAAGCAGATGTCAAGAAGTTTGTTGGCATGTGTCAAATTTGTCAGCATTCGAAGGGACGGAAACAGAATGCGGGTTTTTATCAGCCATTGCCCATACCAGAGGGGCCATGGGAGGCGATCAACATGGATTTTGTATTGGGATTGCCGAGGACACAAAGAGGTGTTGATTCCATATTTGTGGTCATGGACAGGTTTTCGAAAATGGCACATTTCATTCCATGCCAGAAGACCGGCGATGCGACTCACATCGCGAATCTATTTTTCAAGGAGGTTGTTAGACTCCATGGATTGCCGAAAAGCATTGTTTCGGACAGAGATACAAAATCCATAGGCCATTTTTGGAGGACGTTATGGAAAAAGATAGGAACTAACTTGGCATTTAGTTCAGCTTATCATCCACAGACAGATGGGAAAACAGAGGTGGTTAACAGGATTCTGGGAGACTTGTTGAGGAGCTTGGTGACAGAGCATCACAACAGCTAGGATAGCGTGTTACCACAAGCGGAGTTCGCGTACAACGATTCAGTGAATCAGAGTACAGGAAAAAGTCCATTTTAGATTGTGTATGGGATACAACCGAGGGGAGTTTCTGAACTCAGGGAGTCAGAACAAACTGCGACTAGTAGCGCTAGTGCAGAGGAATTCACTGAGGCGATGCAAGAACTTCACAGTCAGGTGAAGCAGGGATTGATGAAATCAAATCAGGAGTATAAGCGCAGAGTAGATAAACATCGAAGACAACTTCAATTTGAAGTTGGCGATCTGATTCTGGCACACTTGAGAAAGGAGAGGTTCCCAAGGGGGACATATAAGAAGCTCAAAATGAAGAAAATTGGGCCATGCAGGGTTCTGAAGAAATTCGGAGAGAACGCTTATGAAATTGAATTGCCGGATGGCATCAGGATATATCCAATATTCAATATCACAGACTTATACCCATATAGGGCTGGAGAAATAGAGACTGGAACTGAGGAACCAGTAGTCTAGTGGATAAAGCAGTTACCAGTTGCAGAGAAGCCGCAGATGGAATGTATACTGGACAAGTGAGTGGGTAAAAAGGCCAGACGAAAGCAGTATTTTGAGTATCTGGTCAAATGGAAGAATCACCCAGTGGAAGATGCGAGTTGGGAAAGTGAAGCGATGATACAAAGGCATGGACACACCTTGCAGGAGCTCATGGACAGGATCCCATGAAATTGTTCAAGCGAGGGAGTATGATGCAGGAGCATCATCCCACGTCAAGCGAACCAGCACGAAGCAAGAGACAACTGGACAAGCCAGTGTGATTTCTTTTTGAAAGCACCTTGAAACTGTTGCACAAAACATTAATGTATTGATTTGATGAAGCGCACTTTGTATATTGTAATGGACCTTGAGCGGATAGCTCATGTCCTTAGGTAGATGAGGCATTTAATAGATTTAATGCAAGTAGATAGAAAATTTAATTCTAGATTTGATATCTTTAGAGCTCAAGAGGGAAACGGAATATAGACACCCTCCTTTGTACATTGTAAAACAATTATGGAGAAGTAGAAGAGAAGAGTGGTAGAGAAGTGTATGAAGAACCTCCATGTACAGACATTGAATTAATAAAAAGATCTTTGATTCAATTCCATGGTTGTGTTGTTCTCTGTGTATTGTTGATATTATGCTCATGAATGTTTGCTTCTTGTCATGCATTTTCTTTTATATGTTGTGTATGTGATTTCATGGTTGAAGTGAAATATGAGAATAAGGAGTTAGCAAATTGTTTCTCTATCTTGAAGCAAAGAATTCCTGCAAGGAGTGCAGTTGAATTGTCCGCAGGGAGTGCGTTGACAGCAGGGTTCAAGTAGAGGGAACCTTTGTTCTAAGTTCTCAAAAGTGCAGATTTGGCACCAGAGTTGTGCAAGGCGTGCGTAGGCTGGATGAAGTCTCAGAGTTGCGATTCTGAGCAAAGAAAATCAAGGTTTCTTCTGCAGGAGGGCGCAGGATCGAAGACTTCAACACTTAGTCGTTGTTGAAGTTTTTCCGCAAGGAGTGCGCGCAAGAATTATTCCTGAAGGAACTGAAGTCATCGAAGTTCAGGAGGAATAGGTCTTCGAATTCTTCAAAGGATTGCACAAAGAAGTTGCGCATCGAAGTGTTCGAACATGTGTTGAGTTGTGCGTGCAGGGTGACGAAGCCCGTGGAAGAGCATCTCTTCACTTCAGGAATTTCATCAGGAAGAACGGACTGTCGGAGATTCTCCGGAGAGAGGTCGCAAGGATCCGAGAATCGTTGGATTCCGCGGAGGTGCCAGGGAGTTATTGCAGAAGCAAGGAGAAGCTCTAAGCTCAGGAGGGGTAGAACATTGATAAAATTTGACTGAGGTCGTCAGATTTTTCGAGAGATCGCTCATCAGGATCTCGGAAGAATACCATCAGAGAGTTGGTAACGGAACTCGTGAAGTCGCGAGGTGCGACCTTCCGATAGTGACATAACTATGTGGGCCACCGGGCAGGTGTAAGACAGGTAGCGAAGATCGGAGATCTCGTAAGTTCGGGGCTCGTGAGTTGGAAGCTCAAATATTGGGAAGTTTGAGTCGTGAGGCGTGAAGGTTCGAAGGTGCGAGAGGATAATATGGGCGTCTCGGAACATCAAAACTCGGGAGTTGGAGGACCGAGTGCTGGGAGTCGGGAGCTGCGAAATCACGATAGTGCGAGGCTGCGATAAAGTGGAAGTTTTGAGGAAACGGGAGAAGATCGGGACATCGAATCTCGAGGATCCGAAGACTTAGCGTTCAACTACTGAACTCGCGAAGTTGCGAGCGCGGATCCTACCAAAGGAAAAAGAGAGGATCGAGAGTGAAGAGAACCTATGGGGTGTAGACTTCCTGATAGGTAAGTAGAAGAACCGTTGAGTTCTTCGGGCCATGAGATAAAGAAGGTCCTGTGTAAGGTGTTCGTGCTCCGAGGAGTGTGGGTGGGCACCAATTTGTAAAAGAATAAAAATGTTAATTATATAAAAAAAATAAAAATATATATATAATAATAATAAAGTTATAAAAATATATATATATTGGGATAGGATGGATTTTGAGCCCACGACCACTCACCATAGTCCAAGCCTTGGAAAACAACCAAACACCAACGCGCCACACACGAGTCTTTACAAAATAAATTCATGTATATAAATAAATTAATTATCAATAGTACTAAAGTACTATCCCGAAGTATAATCGCCAATTATCCAAGTTAACCAAGCACTGAGTTCTATGCCCTCAACCATCGAGCCAAGCGCCAAGCCCTTCCATTCCATTCCCCCAGCCAAAGCCAAGCACCAAGCCCGCAAGGGAGCATATTGTGCACAACGTATTAACATTATAAAATTTTAATGTTAATAATGGGTTTGAAACCTATGATTATTAATCATATATATATATATATATATCCCTATGATTAATGAATGTAATAGTGTAACTTTATAATTTATAAAGGTTAAAAGTCCTTGTAGAGTAGCGGGAGTTTGATGCATGTTATGGGAAATCACACATAGAGTTTCTCATCTCTAATAAGAGGATTTACACACAACAACAAACTCCTATTTAACGTTTTTTTCTTCCATACTCCTATGTCAAATTACATTTTCATAGGCTCTCCCATGTCCCATGTAGGAGTTAAACCCAAACTAACTCTAATACCATATTAACATAGTGAGATTCCAGATGCAATTACTAAAACCTTGCTATTTACCCTATTTACCCAACGAAGGTGACAAAGAGTGGAGGACGACCAAATGTGCAAACAATTGTTTCCATGTGAAGAAATTGATAAATGACTTTGATGTTGTTTATTTGTATGATTGATGTCTGTATTCTAATAATTGAAAACAAAAGATCTTGACAGGAGGGCCATATCTTTTGACGGAATTCGTATACTCTTGGGTTTGAGTTTCACATGGCGTCTCAAGTTCCCAACCGTCGTTCTTAGGCACAACTGCCCTTCTTCCTCTCACATAAAAAAAACCAAAGGAAGATATGATGACAAGTAGAAGTCAAGAGTAAGTCATTTTGGTAGCAATAGGACTTTCGTTTGTTTACAAATTTGACAAAAATGATAAAAAAAGATTCGTTATGCAAGAGTTATACTTTGATTCAAATTATGTAGATGATAAGTTTCTTTTAAATAAATGTCAAATGCACTATGCGCTGCAAGGATGTAACAAGGAGGGGACATTTATGCGTATTTGGAAAAAACATACTACAGCTCAATGTTATAGATAAAAAAAAATTTCCCTTTTTTAATTTAAATTTATTGAGTTTTTGTTTAAAATAAAAGTTTTAAAAAATTGTTTTTATAATTTTTTTTTTATATAATGGAAAAATTATTTGTGAACACATGTTGATTCATCATTGTTATTTAAGGAAAACCATGCCTCAAAATTTCACCTCTGTAAGATGTTTATTGGTCTTGTACCGTTAACCTATTTTTTTACGTCCGAGGAACACAAGCTCTAGGACCAAAATTGATGTAAGTGATTTCTTTTTTCAATTGAATTTATTCGTTTTTGTTCCCTTGAAGAACCCTTTATTGGTTTCTTATGTTATCACTCGATGGGTTCTCAAATTTTGTTTTGTCAAACATGCTTTTTGACACATGTGCACGGGATATAGTGGTATATGTAAGATTTTATGCTATATGATATTGCTATATATATGTTTATGGAGTTCTTAAACATACCATGCTTCATATATTAAGAGGGTCACGATTGGAAATTATTTGGTCTGAATGGTGGAGTGGATGAGATGGCATTGTTATTTATTGGCAAATGCTAAGTTCCATTTTGTGTTGCTAGATGTTCCAACAGGTTGGGGTGTTGCTAGATGTTCAAATTGGTTGGGATGTGGAATGTCGCTTGTGTATGATAGTGTTCTTCATGATGGGATGGGTGTCTTTACAGTGTAGTGATAAGAAATTTAGGTCAAATTTTTATGTAGATTGTTATTATGCTATGTACCTAATGTTCACCCTAATCAAAGTTGGACCTATCAGATTGAAGACAAGTACCATATCTCCTTTGTAGTGGATTTCTTATGGAATAGTTTGTTGTTTCTCACTATAAATTCATATTCTTGGCATTAATGTGAGTGAATCATACATGGTTGAATAAATAAATAGATTGCTGATAGGGTAATGATTAATTTTGTCATCTATGTTATTGATCCATGTTTCAATTATCCAATTGTTTAGTTATAAACCATTGTTATATATGGTGTTTATGATATCAAAACTCTTGAATAAAATGCATATGAAGAAGATATCATTAAGATATTAATTAGAGCCAAGTCTTTCTGTTGATTAAGGTTGGTTGCCATTGATGTCAACCCTTGAAGAAAGACCCGTAGCACAAAGTTTTGGGTAATGGACCCAATAGTGTTTGATGTAAATATGACTCATTATTGTTTTGTCATGGTTGATAAGAAGTAAATATGGAT
>ML780918.1:360328-371232 GCA_009831015.1 Picea engelmannii
ACATGACACCCCCTATTCATCATTTGAAGCCAGTTTGGGAAATCCATTTGTCTCTCATTCGATTCAATAACAAGGTCTTTCCATGTGTCGTCTTTGAGTCAATGCTGCCAAATCATTGGTCGTGTCGTCCATATGTTCAAGAGTAGTCCAACCTCTATTTGAGTCAGCCATCTACAGTTATCCATCCTCTTCGTGTCGGCCTTCCCTATGTCCAAAGTCCAATTGCTACATACTCTGTTTCACTTTCAAACTCTATTACTCATTTCGTGTCACTGATGTGGGATACATCAAGGCCCTCCTGTGATGAGTCTTGTTCTGTCAACTTCAGCACATTATCCGGAATCAAAACTTAGAAATTATTTTAGTACCCTGAAGCTTGCATGCCTCAATGGCAATTTTCTTGCTTTCGACAGTGGGTTTACATCATCGACCCCTGATTGAGAGATTTCGTTGAGTGTTCGACATCAACTCATTTATTCACAGTCGACGGATTGTACTATAGTACCTTGGGATTCATTGGCATTAATGGTGATTTCCCTCGCACTTGTTAACGGTATACATCAATGACCGATAATCAAGTGGTTTCTACCATGTTCGACTTCGACACATGTAATCACATGGTTAGATTCGTACTTTTTGGTGATGAGATTGAAGACCCTGGATATTATCCATGTGATCCAGGTTGTGATGGAGTATGTATATTTTGCGACACATAGATCCATTGTGTATGTTTCGTGGCTATGTCGTCTTGACAGAAAATTTGTCGCACAGATCCACAATGTATTCAGGTGGCTGTGCTATATATTGACGGCATGGATCCACAGTGTATGATTGGTGGCCATGACCTTTGTTTATGATGTCATCAGTCTATGATCTGAGTATGGGAATGCCTACCTCGGATTTGATATACATGATATTCTGTTGATGCTTGGATGTTTGCAGGTCTCTGATTAGATGTGCTTTTGGTTCCTGATACACACATGCAGCTTACAAAGTCTATCAACTGTCACTGGTTCCGCTCTCAGACTTTGGGGGGCATTCTGTTATCCACAAATTTGGTCATTGTGTTGATGTCATGATGATATCATGATGATGGAAAATCAAGCTTTTTACCAATAATACTTTCCTGAGAAAAGTTACAGTTGTCTTCTTCCAGAATTCACATTTTGAAACATGTTCGCAGGCTGCTTATATATTCACCTGCGAGAATGCCTGATTCCCGCAGGCTACCTTAAGCTGGGGTGCGAAATTCTCGCACTGTACTCATGGTTAGGGTGCGAACATGCTCTTAAAGAAGAAAAAGATAAAGATCTCGAATCTTCTAGAAGGGTGAGTTGGCTTTCGAGTGGTTATTCAAGTACTGGAATTCTAGATATCTTGGGATCATTCCCTATCCAAGTAACTAATCTATCTCTTCCTATATATTGAGGAGATTGCTCATGGAAAGGGTTAATTTGAGCAAGCAGCAAGTTAGCAAGAGACTGATTAGAGAATCAGTACAAGACTGTATGGAGGACTGATGCTACAGCAGCAAGAGACAACATCAAGGTCATCACAAGTAGTTGATTTTCTTCATGCATGAGCAAGTGTGTGTGTCAGAGCTAGAAGCCATCGAAAGGAGACCTATGAAATCAAGTCTCAGGTTGTAAGTTTTACTTTCAATTAATTTAATACAACAATATGTCCCTTTCCCATAAAGATGATGTCACTTTATTACATAATTCCTTGATCATATGTATAGACTAGTCATTGAATAAGTTAATCTTCCTTTACTTCGATTGGTTCGTTTTGTTGTGATCTGGATGGGACGAGAGCATTGGAGCAAATATTGGAACAACAAAGATCTAAGGAAAGCGTTCATAAGGTATGTCCATAACCCTTATCTCTTAGTTCATTCAATAGGCTAGATCTAGGGAAAGTGTAGTATTCTGTCTTGTTTTGTTCTAGATACCAGGTGGATCTAGGGAGATCGGTTAGTGTCCGCACCTACGGATTTATCCAATAACACCCAACAAGATCTCCTCCATCCTGAAGAGTAGTCTTGGCCCACTTGGTCATCAACTCTCGCTTTTCATCTATGTGCACTAGATCTACATCTGATTATACTAACTTAGTATCTGAATCATATGAATCATATGAATCAGAACTCTCATATGAATAATATTCAACATGTGCATGCTCATTATCTCTAACAGGTGGAAGAACAAAAGTGTCTGCATGCGGCTCTTGAGGTGCATGAAAAATACTTTCCTCGAATTGGACATTAATCTCAATGATGAGCCAGTCCTTAGAGGGATCAATGAGTTTTAATCCCTTCACATCATCTGAGTATCCAACAAAGATACACTCTATACTCTGTTTTGTTGATTGCAACTTCATGAGACATTCTCCAGGTCCTTCTCTTTTGGACTGAGTTGAGATGATCTTTATGAGAGATCCCATGTGATGGGTGTGTCGTTCTCCTTGGACTGAGTTGAGACGATCTATATGAGAGAGCCCATGTGATGGGTGTGTCATTCTCCTCTGGACTGAGTTGAGATGATAGCCCATGTTTTGGGTGTGCCCATTTGATGGGTGTGCGTCAAAGTTCGGACTGAGTTGTGATGACGCGTGGTCTCCTTCCTTGTACTCCTCTGGAATGAGTTGAGTTGGATTGAGATGGTCTCTTGCCTTGTACTCCTATGGACTTAGTTGATTTAGATTGAGATGGTTCTCCAGATAGTACTCATGTGGACACAGTTGAGTTAATCTATTGAGAGTGGCATCCCTGTGGGTGAGCATAGGTGGATGTGTCCCTAGTGGTTGAGCACTAGAGGATGTGTGGATCCTTGGCTATATTGTTTGAGAGTAATATTTTTTGTAACCCTAATTATGTTGTGAAGGGTACAACTCAACACCACCATGTGAAAGATAATTAATATTGTGTAAATATTAATTATATTTTTGAGTTATAGAAGTCGGCCCTATTGTGCCAATAGACACACCTAATTTTGTGCCAGGTCTTGTATAAATAGGAGGAGATCCCCATTGTGGAAATCACTCACTTCACTTGTCATATCATAATTTCAACAACACTTGTATAACTGAAGTGTGCATCTCTATTGGGAGAAAGTTTCTAGGTCATAGTATCACCCTCTTGTGTGCTCTAGGGTTCATGTTGTGGGGGATCTTCTCTTGACTCTATAGTAAAGGATTGTTTGGTTTTTCCCTTGATTGAGAAGGGTTTTCCTAGGATAAACTCTCGTGTTCTTGTGCATGGTTATTATTCTTCTGATCTTGGTTACTACAACATTTGTGTATGGTATTTTTGCATTGTTTATGGTTCAAATACATGCTAAATTGAAATAAACCACATGTGCATGAGCTAAGAATTAAAATTCAACACTTTGTGGATCAAGTGCCTTCCTCTTCTTAGAGGGAATCCTGGCCCATGCACGTGAACTGAATATACAGAAGCGGGTCACTTCCGATTTGAGGCCACTCCAAGCATCAAAGTGGGTCTTTAATCAAGGTGGATATCAGTGGCCACCCACCTAATCCACTAGCTCGAAAAACAATTTTCTACCTTGGCAATTGTTCGACAAATTTTTGGGTTCCAAACTTTTAGGGCCATTTTGAGTCCCTAAACGACGGTTTTTGGAGATTTGGGGCCCATACAGTTGCTAAACACAATGGCTTGGTCTATTAAAAAATCTTCCTTCTCGATTAGACGTTTCCAACAGTGTATTAAGTGCCCCAAATGAAGATCGTATGAAAAAGTTATGCCCCCAGGAAGTTGACTTATCAACTACCTCCATCGGGGCCCACAAACGTTTTGGATTTTCATCTTTCGGGGTTAGGTTTTCTCATTTTATTTATGCTAAAAATTCCTTTAGAGCCTCATTTCAATGATCATCTTCTTGTGAATACGACTATTTGTCACATCTGTTCTCAGACATAAGATATTGTTGGATTACTGAGAGGGGGGGTGAATCAATAATAGATAAATGTAATCCTTTTAAATCATAAAATGAAAGTGTTATATCAATGTAGCATTATCATCCAATAGTTGTAGATTAAATAAACAATGAATGAATGAGCAATCATACACATACACAATACACCAGTGTTTTTACATGCAAACCCTAAGCGGGAGAAAACCACGAAATGTTTTTTCTTATATTTCTTTAAGAATTACATTCATTGGAAGCACCAACTTCCTTTGTTTTCCATCAACAACTGGAAGGAGGCTCCAACCCCCTAGTTTCTCAGGCTACAACCTAAGGGAAGCTCCAACTCCCCAATTCTCTGGCTACAACCAAAATGAGGCTACAACCCCCTATGTTCTTCGACTACAACCGGAAGGTGGCTACAACCACCTGTCCTTTCCCCCTCCAACCTCCCTGATGTAGAAGTAT
This sequence comes from Picea engelmannii, assembly GCA_009831015.1. Lineage (NCBI taxonomy): Eukaryota > Viridiplantae > Streptophyta > Pinopsida > Pinales > Pinaceae > Picea > Picea engelmannii. The sequence goes on from ML780918.1 coordinate 364,726, forward strand.
AATGATGGAACCCATGTCACACTATCACTATGAGATATATTGTTGTAAACCTATACTAATCAACCTGCACCAAACAACCTGTAATCAACCTGTACCATAAAGAACTTGTAATCAACCTGTACCATAAACAAGTGCATCAACCATGCAAAAGCCTATACCTCAACTTGTACCACCAACAATTTCATCAACCATGCATAAAATACACATAAACTATGACTCATCAATATGTACCCACATCATCAACTATACACCTCATGTATGTGCTAAGTCATCAACTACTTGTCTCAACCATGTACCCAACATGTACCTCAACTAAAATCCCTCATCAATTTTATCATCCAAATCTGATTTGTAACTCTGTAATAGACCTGGTGTATATGATCAGATACCTGCAAACCTTCCTTAACTTTAACAACAAGAGACTAGCATTTTCATCAAACTTTACTTTAGTCTCACATGACTAATTTTGGATTAGTCAACAACCCTAACTTGAAATAGTCATAACTATGTACTTGTAATGAATAAAGATATGAAAATAATACACACAATGTTCTTCAGTGTATTTGATGGAATTCCTCCAGGTTTCACTGCTTGGAACCTCTCAGAAAAGGAGTTATAGCAAAAATGACAGACCTTGTTGAATTCTAGCTTATTTTAGAGAGAGAGAGAGAGATTGTAGAGCGTGCCCCACACAAAATATTTGTTGTATGGATCTGAAAATGGTACAAAAAATACTAAGTATTGTACTATAACCAACACATTTGGTATTACTAAATTTGGATCTGTTATGAAGAAGTTATCACATTTTTACCCAAAACACTTGTTTTAGACTAGTTTTAGGACTAACCACAAACCATATTTTCCATGGACCGTAACACCAAAAATACAACGACCCACAAGATGAAATTGTTATCACAACTAATTTAAAAAAAACGTTATTTCCTCAACGGTCTCTATATTTCGCGGTCTTAATCATTCTAGAAATTTTTTTATTGTGAAAATGGTGAGATGACCTATAAATAACATACCTTAGAAAGAATCATCAAAAGAATTTATCCTCCCTTGAATTTCGTCCTTCTTTACTTTACCTTCCCTCTGAAATTTGCCTTAGATATCCTTTGGTTACCTCAGTCACTTATATATCTTCAATATTCTCAAGTGTAATTAAAATGAGAGACCCTTTCCACTTATTTATACTTTTATGTAGATTCCTCAGGGGGTTACCTTCTAACCATCTTAAACTACTTTCCTTATTTTAGGGCTAACCCACTTCTAACCACTTATTCACTTAGTAATTTCTGCATTAACTTTATTATTTAAATAATTTATTTTGTATCCGCTTTGAATTATAGTACACTCATCACTTCACTTTATTATTTAAATAATTTATTCTTTGCAACCACTTTGACTACTTTGACCTTCTGGGGCTTCTAGATGACTCATGAGGGTTCTCCAACTTCACATGGACATAACTCTCTAACCGTGAAGAGTTATGTGACATTCCACATACCAACAGAAATGGAATGACATGTACTATCCATCTAGAATAGTCTTATTTAATAAATTTATTATTTTCAACCACTTTGACTACTTTAACCTTTTGGGGCTTTTAGATGACTCACGAGGGTTCTCCAACTTCACATGGCCATAACTCTCTAACTGTGAGGAGTTATGCGACATTCCACATACCACTGAAAATGGCATGACATGTACTATCCATATAGAATAGTATTACCTTCAAATATATTAAAAATCATACCATTATACATCAAACAAACATGGGTCCATTACCCAAACCATTGTGCTACACGAATTCGCTACCGAACTTTCTTCAAGGGTTGACTTCAATGAAAACCAACCCAAATAATCAACAGTATCCCCCTTTGGCATTGATGGCAACACTCTGATGAAATATTGAAGTCATATTACTCATTCTCTCCATGTGACCATCGCTCCCCCTAGAACCATGCCTCTGTGCTCTTTCTCCAAGAAATGACCTTTGCTTCTGATAAATCTCCCCCCCTTTGTCATCAATGGAAAAGGTATCTTTCCATCTGAGGCTACTCCCCTTGACTGAACTCTTCCTGAAGCTGATATCCCAACCTAAAATTTCCTTTTTATGGTGCTTCCTCAAATAAATCTAAGACATATAAGATAAGCATTCAAAAGCATTCATTTTGGAGTAGAAATGACTCTGAGTCTTTGGCGAAGATACTCAAAGGATTCCCTTGGAATATTTTTTGTAATGATGTATGCCACTTGTTCTTTTGTGCCCACATATTCAACTTTGATGTTCTTCTCTGCAACATGTTCCTGTAGAAAGCGATACTTTATTGGAATGTTCTTGGTCTTGCAGTGCATCAATGAGTTCTTTGAGATATTGATGGTGCTTGTATTATCACAATAGATTAGAATGGGCTCATCATACTCAACCTATATATCTGTCAAAGTTTGTTTCATCCATATAACCTGAGTACAACATCATATTGTTGCAATATACTCTATTTCGGTTGTAGATAAAGATATTGATGATTGTTTATTGCTTAGCCAAGATAGTAAACACTCACCCAAGTAGAACGTTGCTCCATTGGTGCTTCATCAATCATCAATGCAACTTTCCCAATCTGCATCTATGTAGGCAATAAGTGATAGATCCTTTCTTTTTGGATACCATAATTCAAACTCTTATGTTCCTTTGAGATATCTGAAAATCCTTTTCACTGCTAATGCATGTGATTCCTTTGGTGCTTCTTGAAATCATGCCACATGTCCAACTTCCTACATTACATTTGGTATGGATGTTATCACATATAGTAAGCTACCAATCATTGACCTGTATTGTCTCTATTTTGTAGACTTTGAATCATCATATTTTTTCAACTTGCAACTGGTTTGCACATAAGTGGTAACTGGTTTGCAATCTTCCATTCCAAACCTCCTTAGCATTTCTCTGATATACTTAGTTTGAGAAATAAAAATTCCTTGGTTTCTTTGACGTATCTGAAGACCCAAAAAGAAGGATAGTTATCCAAGTAACGACATTTCAAATTCATTCTGCATATCCTTTGCAAATTTTTGGCTTAACCTGTCGTCACTACTTCCAAAAATAATATCATCAACATAAACTTCAATTAATGAAATACTATCTTGAGTTACCTTGATGTAGATGTTGTTGTTTGCACTTTCTTTTTTGAACCCTTCCTGCTGTAGATATTTATCCAGTCTAGAGTACCATGCTCTAGGAGCCTATTTTAGACCATACAAGGCCTTCCTTAATTTGCACACGTAATTTGCATTCTATGACAACTAAAATCCTTCTGGTTGTTTGATGTATACTTCTTCTTCAATTTCCCCGATCAGAAAAGATGATTTCACGTCCATTTGATACACTTTAATATTCTTGGAGCATGCATAATTTAAAATCAATCAGATTGCTTCCATTATGGAAACTATGGAAAATATCTCTTCAAATTTGATTCCTTCAACCTGTGCGTATCCTTTAAATACCAATCTAGCTTTGTTCCTTGTAACATGTCCATCTTCATTCAATTTATTTATGAAAACCCACTTTGTGCCAATCACATTCTTATTCTTTGTTTTTGGAAGCAATTCCCAAGTGTCATTCTTCTCTATTTGATCCAATTCTTCATCCATGGCCTTATTATAGAATTCATCCTTGCTAGCCTCTTCAAGACTATTTGGTTTAATCGTAGATAAGAGTTCTAGGTGCATTTGTTTTTATGAACGGATTCTTCTTCTAGTCTCAACTCCTGCATCCTTGTTTCTGATAATCTGATCTGAAGGATGATTCTCTTGTACTCTTTTTCTAGGTGTCTTTGGAGGCACCTGTTGAACTTTCTCTTCTACTTCTGTCTGATCTTCTTCATCTTTCCCTTCTAATTCTTCTTCATCTTTTGCTTCTTCTTTGTAAAGTTGCTTCACTGATTCCTTTTTCATTTTCCTTTGATTCTCGTACACCTGTTTCATGAATTGTTACATTGATGCTTTCCACAATATTTTTGAATATCAGATTGTAACACTTGTATGATTTTCTTCTACTTGAGTAACCAACAAGTTCTCATTTGTCCACACGAGAGTCAAACTTTCCCATTCTGCCATATTCTATTCTAATGTAGCATTTGATTCCAAATATTCTAAAGTGCTTCACATTTGCTGGTATTCCTTTCCATATCTCAGAGGGAGTTTTTTCATTTTTGTTTCTGAGCATTACTTTGTTTTGAATGTGAATTGTTGTATGCACTACATGCATCCAAAAAATATCTGTCAATTTGGAATCCATTAGCATTGTTCGAGCCATTTCCTGTGTAATTAACATCCATAATGTTCCTTTGTCTTTGAACCAATCTATGAATCTATGCTCTCATCCATTGTCATATATCTGTCCAAACCTACTAAGTGTTCTTACAAACCCATCTCTCTCCATATTGTCCAAGACTCAACTACAAACTATCCATAATGCTGACCCATTTATTACTATACTATCATGAAGTCTTTACTACTACAACTATGAAATTGTACTTATGCTAACTGACTGCTTTGGATCTGTCTACTCAAACTCTGCAAGTTGCTTGAACGATAGTTCTTTGGTTTTTCACAGCTATCGCATAGACTCCCCATGTGTAATATTCATGTTACCTGGGAGTCTCTAAGTCGAATGGCTCAGAACATTTCCTACTTTGTTGTGTATTCATCATCATCTTCATTGCTATATTCATCATCTCTCTGAGCTCTAACTTCTTTCTTTTTGTTTGTGGATTCATCTTTCACTACAATTCCTTAAAGTACAATCTCTTGAACTTGTTCCTTATTTACCTGCCCTTATTTTCTTTCAATTATTTTCCAAACCTTTCTGTATATAACATCTTTCTTTTTCTATGTAGAATTTTCTTCATCTCGTTTTATTGCCAATATTGCTATCTCCGGGACCTGGTCTTTGTTCACCTATTCTTCGTGTTTTCTTATCCATACTTTCATATATCTGATATCAGTGTTCTCTTTAATGAAAGTATCGATCATGCTTCTACAATCACTAGCTATATGTCCATAGTTATGACATTTGTAACATTCAATGTTACGTGGGGCCACATAGGAATTTCTTTCTTGAACATTTTTATAATCCCTGCAATTTGCAACCTTATGTCCAAAATTAGTACAATAAAAACAATGACCATAAAATAAATTTGCATACCTGGGAGTGAATGATCTTCTTTGTGGTGTAGTCCTTCTGAATTTCTACCTTGACTGATCATGATCATGATTGAAGCTTGTTTTTTTCTTGAACATGGACGATCTTCTTGAAGATGTATCTTTAATAGTTTTCTTAGATTCTAGTTGACCATGATTCCTTCCTTTGAGTACTTCTGCATAACTCTTTCTATTTTCTTCAATCTTCTTTTCTAGCAACCTAGAGTGCTTCTCTTAATTCTCTATAACTTATGTGGATGTTTCTGTCTCTTCAACATTCTTGTTGAGCTTGGTGATTTTACTTCTCAATGTGACAACCTCTTCTTTAAGCTTCTCAACCTCTTCTTCTTTCTTCATTATCTGAGACTTCATGACATCTTTTATTCTTTTCGCTTCTTCAAGCTAGATTTTTAATGTGATTATTTCTTCTTCAAGTACTTTCTCTTCTTGAAAAAACTTTGCCTCAACCTAGTTTAGATCGTTAGTTTTTTCCTTAAGATGATCTATCAATGTATTTTATCTCATTTCTACTTCTTCCTTCTACGTTTCTATGTTGTCTTCCAAATACTTCTTTTGGTCTTTAATATTTTCTTCGATCTTTCTGACTTCTTCCAGCTGAGTTCTTAAGTTCTTGATGACCCGTTGGGCTTCTTAAAAAATGTGAGCACTTTCCTTTTGTTTCATGAATTCTTTCTCGAGTGATTTGTTTTATTCTCTTTATTTTCGTAGTTCATCTAAAGCACTGATCAATTCTTCTTCATAATTGTCTTCTTTTTCAATTAGTTTTTTTGTCTCATTTCCTTCATGGAATTATATTTCAAGATGTCCTCGTTTTTCACAATTAAAGAAAAACAACATACCTCTATTAATTATGTACTCTTCATCTTCTAAATCTGTTTGACATGGTGAACATATTTATTCTTGATCTGTACCTACATCTGCTTTGACATTTTATGAATCTACGATGGGTGAAGAATGTATATCATATAACTTATCCCAAAGTTCTTTGGTTGATGAACATTTACCAACCTTTTCTCTTACCAGATTAGGTAATCCTTCCCAAATGAAATCCATTTCTATTTTTTTATTCTTCTTCAATTCCTTCTTGGCTGTAGTCTTTTCTCCTTTTGAACTATCATATCCTGTAACGACTGATAGCCAAATATAATACCCCTGTTCCCGTAAAAATTCTTTCGTCCTTCCACTCCATAGCTCATACTTTAAAACATTCTGACCATTAAACAATGGTACTCCATTCTCAGAATAATCCATGATCTCCTTCTAGTGGTTAAACTATTTCCT
>ML780918.1:372128-400892 GCA_009831015.1 Picea engelmannii
ATACCTACAAACCTTCCTTAACTTTAACAACAAGAGACTAGCATTTTCATCAAACTTTACTTTAGTCTCACATGACTAATTTTGGATTAGTCAACAACCCTAACTTGAAATAATAATAACTATGTACCTGTAATGAATAAAGATGTGAAAATAGTACACAATGTTCTTCAATGTCTTGTATGGAATTCCTCCAGGTTTCACTGCTTGGAACCTCTCAAAAAATGAATTATAGCAAAAATGGCATACCTTGTTGAATTCTAGTTTATTCTAGAGAGCGAGTTTTTAGAGCGTGCCCCACATGGAATATTTTTTGTATGAATATGAAAATGGTACATAGAATACTATAGAATTTATTCTAGCCAATACATTTTTTATTACTAAATTTGGATCTGTTACGAAGAAGTTATGATATTTTCACCTGAAACACCTATTTTTTACTAGTTCCAGGACTAGCCACAAACCCTATTTTCCACGAACTATAACGCCAAAAACACAATGACCCACAAGATGAATTTTTTATCATGGCTAATTGGATATGTGTCCTCAAGGACCTCTATATTTCTTGGTATGAATCATTCTAGAAATAAATTTATTGTGAAAATGGTGAGATGACCTGTAAATAACATACCTTAGAAAGCATCATCAAAAGAATTTATCTTCCCTTGAATTTGGGCCTTCTTTACTTCACCTTCCTTGTTAAATTCTCTTTAGATATCCTTTGGTTACCTCATTTACTTATAGATATTCAATATTCTCAAGTGTAATTAAAATGAGAGACCCTTTCCTCTTATTTATACTTTTATGTAGCTTCCTCAAAGGGTCACCTTCTAACCATCTTAAACCACTTTCCTTATTTTAGGGCTAACCCACTTCTAACCACTTGTCCACTTAGTAATTTTTGCATTAAATTTATTATTTAAATAATTTCTTTTGTATCCACTTTGACTTATAGTACACTCATCACTTCACTTTATTATTTAAATAATTTCTTCTTTGCAACCACTTTGACTACTTTGACCTTTTGGGGCTTCTAGATGACTCATGAGGGTTCTCAAACTTCACATGGACATAAATATCTAACTGTGAGTTATGTGACGTTCCACATACCACCAGAAATGGAATGAAATGTAATATCCATCTAGAATAGTATTATTTAATTAATTTATTCTTTGCAACCACTTTGACTACTTTAACCTTTGGGGGCTTCTGGATGACTCATAAGGGTTCTCCAACTTCACATGGCCATAACCCACTAATCATCAGGAGTTATGTAATGTTCCACATACCACCGAAAATGACATGACATGTACTATCCATCTAGAATAGTCTTACCTTCAAATATATTAAAACTCATACCATTATACATAAAACAAACTTGGGTCCATTACACAAACCTTTGTGCTACCGAAATTTCTTCAAGGGTTGACATCAATGATAACCAACCCAAATAATCAACAACTACCACCATTCTAGTGAGTCTTTCATTTTGTAGTTCTAGATTTTTATACATTTCTCTCATTAATAGAAATTGTGTATTATTGTATCTCTGTGTTTATGGTTATATATCTCATATATCTTTGTTATATTATTGGATATCTAATATATATTTGTACATTTATTATTATATATACGCTCTTATTTCGTGATGAAAATAATCCAGATCAGTGGTATTAGAGCAAGCTACTCTTGATCATTTTTCAGAGCATGTCCCTGATGAGGTCCGAGTATAGCAAGTTGGGTCTCGAGCTTGTCTCTCTTGAGGACAATTTCTCTTGTACACCCAAGAAACCCTCCATGGTAGAAAAAAAGAAAAGCGTTGGAGTTGAAGATTCTATTAATATGTTGCTTGAGCAAGCTCTCATGCGACAGAGGGATGAAATGATGGAGAATTTTTCCCACATCCTTCAACTCCTGTCGATAACAACAGGTGCATATTCATCAAGAGGCCACTTTGCAGGCATATTACCTTTCAAGGTACAAGTTAATTTTGATATTCTTATATTTGAAGGATAGATAGATGCAGATGCCCTAGAGAAATGGTTAAATCTACTAGAAGGTTATTTCCATTTTCATAATTTCTATAATAGGAAAATATCACCTTCACACTCCTTAAGGCTCCCCCCCATGTCAAACATTGGTGAGAAACTTACTAGGAGAAAATTTCCACAGAGGATTCTAGGATATGTGGGGTTGAGCCTACTCAGGATTTTTTTGTGGATCTGATCAAAGAACAATATTAGCCTATTGGTTATAACTATGATGACAGGTACATGATATGGACCACACTGCATCAAGAGAGGGGCCAAGCAGTGTCAAAGTTCACCAATACCTTCAATACCTTACGCATGAAGTTGGGTATCAAATAATCTGAGCGAGATCTGATTTTGAAATACTATGGGGCTCTACACATATACATCCAAATTGAAATGGATTTTCTGGACATCTCATCACTAGGTGTTTCTTATCGTTATGTTTTTAAAATTGAGCAAAACTTTAAGCATGAGAACAAGTGGGATTTCAAGTATTCCAATCTGAAACAACCAAAGTATAGTAAATATATCCCTAACAGCCAACCTTCAGAAAACCAGTCCAAGCCATAAAACTCCAAAAGGAATATACAATCCTCCAATATTAAGAGAGGGTTGACCTCTCCATCCTTACCCCTTCCTTCCACCCAAGAATATATGGGATTTAATAAAACTTTACATTAAATTATCACCATCAACCAACCATCACATAGAACCAAATAATGTTTCTTGAGACTTATTCAACTTCTGTAATCCTTCACTTCTTGGAATACTATGATCCTGTATATAATATTACTCAATGTATTCTCTGAAACTCCTCCAAGTTTCACTCCTTAAATCCTTCCAGATAATATTACTCAATGTATTCTCATGTAATGTTTCAGTGCTTTTTTCGAACTTATTCAACTTTTCTATTGTCAATAGTAGCTCCCCTTTTGTGTGATCCAATTCTGATTTCAATTTCTTATAATCTTCTAATTGTTTTTTCAAGCTATCAATGGTCTTTTCAAGATTGTAATTCTCTTCTTCACAACTACTAAATTCACCTTTTAGTATTATGTTTGTGTTTTTAGGATTGCTATTTCTAGTTTCAATATGCTTCAACTTTTCAAGATTCTCATCTTCTTGTTCACTCTCTACATTGTCTTTGTATCCCCAAAAGGAATGAAGGTTGGTTTCTTCATATGAATCTTCTTCGGAAATAATTTCTTCTTCTTTAGAACTCTTGTGATCATCATCCTGGGTTTCTTGGGTTATGAAGAGGACTTCTCCTCCATCATTATCTTCTTCATCACTCTCATCTGAGGATATGTCATTATACTTGGACTACAAGCTCTTTTTATTGTTGAGAGTTCTCTTTTTATGGTATTATTTTTCAGCAATATGTCCCATTCTACCACAGTTAAATCATTTCAGAGGAGACTTAACTTTGTATCTACCAGTTCCCTTATGGATCCTTCTTACGAAATTTGTTATTTCTTCATTAAGGTCATTATCCTTGTATTTTTTTATTATTTATGGATTTAAGGGATGCTTCATTGTTTGGCTGGTCACTTTCTATACATGTTCTCATTTCATATTCTATAAGAGGACCAAGTAATTCATCCATTGTCATTTTTGTCAAGTCCCTAGTTTCTTCAATGACAAATACCTTAGCATCATACTTCAAGAGAAGTGATCTCCACACTTTTTGTACAACCAAGGATTCATTGAGCTCTTCACTTAATCCTCTGGTAACATTAACAACTCCATCAACTCTAAGAAAATAGGTTTCAATATCTTCCTTTTCATCCATCTTCAAATTTTCAAATTCTTCTCTATGTCGTTGAAGCTTGACTTGCTTTACTTTTGGATCACCTTCATAGATACTCGTGAGTTTGTCGCATACATATTTAGCAGTGTTTCATCCCATCACTTTGCTAGCAATGGTTGGTGTCAATGCTCCTAGAATAACATGTCTAGATTTTGAATTACACCTCATAATCTTCTTCTCATTTGGATCGGTTGGAGCATTCTTTGGGATTACACAACCATTTACAATTGAGTACCAAATGTATAGTCCCAAATATGTTAGGTAAGTTTTCACTCTATCACTCCAGTATGCATAATTGCTTCCATCAAATTGTTGAATCCCATTTGGCATGTTCTCATGGTCATCCATCTCTACTCAGGATTTTCCTTCTAGTGGTTAAACTTTTCTGAAGGAAACGTGCTATGATACCAATTGTTGGAAATACTAGGAGGGGGGTGAATCAGTTTTTAGAGCAATTAGTATTTTTGAACATATACTTCAATCAGATCATGTATTCAATTTAAATACAATTAACAATCAATACTATCCAATGAACAATGAAGAATAGTATGAGAGATACACCAATACACCATGCACAATATATAAGAAGTAATCATGTATTATTGTTCAAAGGAAGCAATGACTTCCAAAGGTAGCTACAACTTCCAAATATAAAGGGAGCGATAAACCTCTAAAAGGAAGATACAATCCTCCAATATCAATAGAGGGTTGATCTCTCCATCCTTTGCACTTCCTTCCAGACAAGAATATATGAGATAATAAAATTTTACATTAAATTATCACCATCAACCAACCATCACATAGAACTGGATAATGCTTCCTGAGACTTCTTCAACTTATGCAATTATTCACTTGTTGGAATACTATGATCCTGTATATAATATTACTCATTGTATTCTTTGAAACGCCTCCAAGTTTCACTCCTTTAATCCTCCCAGAAAAGGAGTTATAAAGAAAATGGTAGACCTTATTCAATTCTAGTTTATTCATGAGAGAGAACGTGCACATAATGCCCTGTGCTCAATATTTAACATCAGATTCTAAAATTTTTACACTAGAAACTACATCCTGTACTCTTTCCTATGCAATTGGTCTCACTTCATGCGGATTATCCATGAAGATGTTATGGTTGTTTTACCTGGAACACTTGTTTATGACTAGCTTCAAGGCTAGTCAAAAACCCTATCTTCCACCGAGTGCATCTGCAACATTATAGAGAATAAAGAGATAAATGTTTACCACTGGTACCTAGATATGTCTTCTCAATATCTTTCAAATTTCACCATATGAATCGTTCAATAAAAAATGTTATAGCGAAAATGGTAAGATGACCTGTAAATAACATACCTTAGAACACATCACCAAAAGACTTCATCCTCCCTTGAAATGCGACCTTCTTTACTTCATATTTTTTCAGAAATTCGACTTATATCTCCTTGTTCATTAATAAACTTGTGTGTGTTGAAAAATGAATGTATAATGAGATGTATTTATACCCTTTATCTCACTTCCTTTTAACATTAGGGCTGACATGTAGTTTCTGCTTCAATTCACATTGTCATCTTCAAAAATTCATTTCTCCTCAATTGTGAGGATCCACGTGATGTGCCACATACCACTGGGAGGGGGATGAATTATAATATTCATCCATGGGTTTTGTATCTGCATGTGTAATTTCCTTCATGTCTATCTACTTCGATCATATATGGGGTCCAAAATCCAATGGCTATGGTTACATCAATGACAACAACTAGTCTTTCAACAATCTCCCCCTTTGTCATTGATCGAAACACTCATTCTCCCCCTATCATCATGATCCTAATTTCTCTTCCCCTTTGAAATCAATGGTAAAGGGTGGGGATGCTCCCCTTGAGTTCAATGCCATAAGGTGACCTTCTTAATTAGGGCTGCTCCCCCTGAACATGTGGCACTCTATAATACTTCATCCTTATTTTTGCTCTTTGGGACTTTTTCTTCCTTGGAATCCTTTTGTGTGGATTTTGTCTTCTCTCTCTTCTTAATTTCTAGGATGTATATATTGTTTGGTCTTCTTGTTGCAGTTGCAACCAATCTTCTTGAGTTCCTTTCTCTGATTTTACAGTTTTTGGGAGTCAAACGTAAGAGTGTATCCTTGATCACATATTTTGCTGACATTGAGGATATTATGCTTCAAATCTTCAACCAATAGGAATTTTCCTGCTTTTACATTTTCACTTTCAAGCTTTACAGTTCCTTTTCCAAGTATTTTGGTAGATGAGTCATCTTCTAATGCAACATTTCCACCCTTTTTCTTCAAGCTAGAAAATTTGCTTTGATCTTCGGTCATATGAGATGAGCACCCACTGTCTATGAACCATTCATATTCTTCTTTGCATTCTTTAGTGACCAATGTTATTCTACAATTTTCATTGTGTGTAATTTCTTTCCTTCTCCATGTTGTAGTTGGTATAAGAGCATTTGGCATAGGATTATCTTCCTTCATCTCTCTGCAATCTCGTGCTTTGTGACCAAGATTATTGCACTTGTAGCATACAATATTTTTATCCATTAATGGGTCAAATGGATCATAATTTATGTTCACAGGTCTACAAACATTTCCATATCTACTATTTGCACCATTCATTCATCTTGCGTAGTTATTCATTTCATTGATTATACAATTGATTGCCTTGTCTCCAAAATTTTCACAAGTATAACAATGTCCAACAAATAAATTTTTATACATGGGAGTAAGTAATCTTCTTTGTGGTGTGGTCCATATGGGTTCACGATCTATTCATCTATAGTTTCCTTCATAATGATTGGTTTCATACCTAATGGGAGAGGATCTTATTGATGTCTCATTCCTTCTGAATTCTAGTCTTATATCTTGTTGTTCAACTTTCTTTGGAGTGTTGGTTTCAAAATTTTCATCTTTCGTCTCTTATTTTTTTGTATTCAAACTCTCATTGTATCCTAGTCCTGTCTTTTCATTTGGAGATATTTGACTGACAAGGATCTCATATAATTTTTCAGTTATTTTTTCAAACTTATTCAACTTTTCTATTGTCAATAGTAGCTCCCCTTTTGTGTGATCCAATTATGCTTTCAATTCTCATAATCTTCTAATTGTTTCTTCAAGCTATCAATGGTATTTTCAAGCTTGTAATTCTCTTCTTCACATCTACTAAATTCACCTTTTAGTATTATGTTTGTGTTTCTAAGATTTCTATTTTCAGTTTCAAAATGCTTCAACTTTTCAAGATTCTCATCTTCTTGTTCACTCTCTACATTGTCTTTGTATCCCCAAAAGGAATCAGGGTTGTTTTCTTCATCTAAATCTTCTTTAGAAATAATTTCTTCTTCTTTAGAACTTGTATGATAATCATCCTGGGTTTCCTGGTTTATGAGGAGGACTTCTCCTCCATCGTTATATTGTTCATCACTCTCATCTGAGGAGATGTCATCATCCTTGGAGTAGAATCTCTTTTTATGGTTGAGACTTCTCTTTTTATAGTAGCATTTTTCCGCAATATGTCATATTCTACCATAGTTAAATCATTTTAAAGAAGACTTACCTTTGTATCAACCAATTCCCTTCTGGAGCCTTCTTACGAAATTCTATATTTCTTCATCAAGGTCATTATCCTTGTCTTTTGTCTTATTTATGGCTTTAAAGGCTGCTTCATTATTTGGCTGGTCACTTTCTCTACCTGTTCTCATTTCATATGCTATAAGAGACTCGTGTAATTCATCCATTGTCATTTTGGTCAAGTCCCTAGTTTCTTCAATGGCGGAGACCTTAGCATCATACTTCAAAAGAAGTGATCTCGATACTTTTTGTACAACCAAGGATTCATTAAGATCTTCACCTAATCCTCTGATAGCATTAAAAAATTCATCAACTCTAAGAAAATAGGTTTCAATATCTTTCTTTTCATCCATCTTCAAATTTTCAAATTCTTTTCTATGTTGTGGAAGCTTGACCTGCTTAACTTTTGGATCACCTTCATAGATACTCTTGATTTTTTCCCATACCTCTTTAGTAGTGTCGCATCCCATCACTTCGCTAGAAATGGTTGGTGTCAATGCTCCTAGAATAACATGTATGGATTTTGAATTACAACTCATAAGATTCTTCTCATTTGGATCGGTTGGAGAATTCTTTGAAATTACATAGCCATTTACAACTGAGTTCCAAATGTCTATTCCCAAAGCTGTTAGGTGATTTTTCACTCTTTTACTCCAATATGCATGATTGCTTCCATCAAATCATTGAATCGCATTTGGAATGTGATCATGGTCATCCATCTCTTCTTAGGATTTTCCTTCCAGTGGTTAAACTGTTCTGAAGGCAACCTGCTATGATACCAATTGTTGGAAATACTGAGAGGGGGGTGAATCCGTGTTTAGAGAAATTAGTTATTTTGAACATGTACTTCAATTAGATCATGTATTCAATTTATATCCAATCAACAATGAAGACTACCCAATGAACAATGAAGAATAGTATGAGAGATACACCAATACACCATGCACAATATATAAGAAGTAATCATGTATTATTGTTGAAAGGAAGTAATGACTTCCAAAGGTAGCTACAACTTCCAAATATAAAGGGAGGGATAAAGCTCTAAAAGGAAGATACAATCCTCCAATATCAAGAGAGGGTTGAAATATAGATCCTTTCCTTCCTTCCACCCAAGAATATATGAGAGATAATAAAAATTTTACATTAAATTATCACCCTCAACCAACCATCACATAGAACCGGATAATGCTTCCTGAGACTTCTTCAACTTATTCAATTCTTAACTTTTTGGAATACTATGATCCTGTAGATAATATTACTCAATGTATTCTATGAAAATCCTCCAAGTTTCACTCCTTCCTCCTCGAAAAGGATTTATAGAGAAAATGGTAGACCTTATTCAATTTTGGTTTATTTAGGAGAGAGAACGTGTACATAATGCCCCACGCTCAATATTTAACATCAGATTCAAAAATTCGTACATAGGAAACTACATCCCATACTCTTTCCTATGCAATTGGTCTCACTTCATGTCGATTCTCTATGAAGACATTATGACTGTTTTACCCGTAAGGGTGAAATCATGAAGATGGGTTACGCTTTTGCTTGTTTTATGAGAAAAAAACTGTATTTTCACAATTTATTCAACTTCCGACATACAAAAGTATTTTTTTTTATTTAGAATTTCACTTTAAAGTAAAAGAAAAACTTGTGAATAATTGTGTTAGCTTTCCAATAACTATTTTTCAAATTTTTTTTATCACGATTTGATATGTCAATTTGACAATTGTTTAACAATATGTTCCTTAAACATGAAAGGAATGATAACGAGTTACTTATTTCTACAACAATGTATGTATTATTAAACATATGTTTTTAATAAACGAAATATACTGCAACAATCTACAGAGACTCTATTTTATTATGACTATAATTTTGAATCTAACGGATGAATATTATAATTTCTAGAATTTTTTGAAGTTGACCAAGCTGAAAACGTTGTAGATTTTAAACACATGTTTTTCTACACATTGTATCTATCTTAATTTTTAATTAAAACTAAAATCTAAATATACCCTTTTGAAAAGAATAGTTTAAGGATTATGAATATATTTGTTTCCAAATTTTTCACTGTATATTTTTAGAGATACCGATATTTCATTTCACCGAATCATAATGTCTGCTGAAAATATTATGTAGTGATTTTTCAAAAAAATTAAATAAAATTAGGTAAAAATAAAAAAAATGAAAAAAAATTATAGGAATTGAAAGTAGATTCAATTTTGGAAATGCTAGTGTCATTTTTGAAACCAAATTCTCAGTATTTGCAGGAGTCTGCAACCTCTGAAGTTCAGGTAAGCTTGGGGCAATTCTGTGTTTTTTGTTTTCAGTCCCAATTTCATGTTTTTGGCCTAAATAATCTTTTGGCCGAAAAACTAATATTTTGGACGAAAGAAAAAAATCTAACAAAAACCATCAAAACTGAATGGTTTCCAAGGTTTTTCGACTGAAAAAAACCTTGTTTTGGCCGAAAGGCGGTTGAGCGAATTCCGTCGGTTGGAAAAATTGAAAAGACATGTTGTATCGTTTTATTTCACACCAAATTGTATAAATAGGCTTTCTGCCGAACACATTTAACACAATTCATCAGATGGACAGACATCTATAAGCTCGAGGATAGATATTTCAAAGCGTTTCCATTACCGATTGCAGTTGTATTCTTTTCTTTCTTTATTACTTTCCTCTGTTCCATAAGCTTAATTGGAGGATCGATATCGATACATGGTGGTTTTCTAGAGAACTTAAACAAAGTTTCAAATCATCTTTTTGGTTTTTGTTGAATAAGGTAATTGATGTTTGTTCAAGTTTTTATTGGAATAACAATTTATATGTTGAAAGATAAATGTTGAGCATTTTTTCAAGGTGAAGTCTTTGTTGAACATATATTTTACAGATAACTATAAAAGTCATGGGAAACAAAAGTTTGCGCAAGAGAAAATATGATCGCACACAAGATGATACTCACCAAATCGAACAAAGGAAAGAGCTTTATCGGAGAAAGAAACAAGAACATGCAAATATTCACATATGATGATCGAGCACACGACACACATTGGGACTATATTCAGAAAGTACAAAATTCAAAGTATAGAATTCAAATTTAAAATATTGTAAATTTAATATAATTGATTGTAATTACAATTTGATGTTTTTCCAAAAACATAAATAGATTTGTCTCATAATGTCGAAGAAGACGTTGAAACCAGAATTGAGGCAAAAGACGTTGAAACCAAAACTGAAGGAGAAGATGAATCACCTATATGTATGTACATAAATTTAGATAATACAAGATGAACACTCAAGTATATATAATTTAGTGAATTTATGTTTGTGTTCTGCTTTTTAATATAAAATTTAAATTGAAATATGCAGGAGAATCTATCAACATTGATGATGAAATATAAGAAAATGTTGATACCGACAAATTTGGGAAGAAAAAAGCTAAGAATTATATAAGATGTCGAAATAAGAATATGTATAATAATTTTTTCAAAGATGAATCAGTAACAGTACAAGCTCAACTTTTACTTTGTCTAATGAAGTCAACAAAGTTAAAAGAAGCTACATCATTATTGGGTATTCAAAAGTCTACAAAGGATACAAAGGTGGCACAGAATGTCTTTAACAATATAACTAGTGTATTAAAAGCTTTTGGAAAATATAGAAAAGAAGAAGTTTGTGTTGCACGTAGAGCGATACAAACAATAGTTGTTTCATCTAGCAATATAAAAGATCGTTTGACACGAAACATGGAAAAAACGATGGGAACGTCAAGAAAAACATTGCACAAACATAGAAAATTTCGTTTACAAATAGATGTAAATGATGACTTGGCTTGTTGGACGGTGATTTCTAGACAACCCTACAAAGATAGACTTGCAGAAAATGTTAAAGAATTGGCCCATAATTGTTGGCTGGAAGAATATCATGTTTCACCACATACAAGGGATGTGTTGCGATGAAGAATAGCACGAAATCAATATGAAGAACATCCAAAACATGTATTGCCAAGGACACAAATATAGTTGTTTAATAATTTCAAAGAAGAGAACAAAGAAGTTAAAATTTCCATCAATACATTTTTGCAACAAAAACCATGGTCTGTTAGACCCATCACTGTCCATGACACGTGTTGTTGTCATTATCATGTGGAGTTTGAGTTGTATTATGACACTTTTTTGGATTTTGTCAAAACTTTATGGCCAGGTTTACCTCCCCCTTCCAAATTCCGTGTTTTTATATCTGAAATTCTATGTAAAAGAGAAGATGATGATTTATTTTACAAACAAAATGTGTTGGTGGAAAGAAATGTGATCATTGTGGAAATCTAAGTTTGTTTCATTAAAATTATCATATTGATATGAATGATCAATCATTTTCTAATATAAGAGTCAATTGAAAGAGATATGAATATATGAGCAACACGACTCCACATTCTTCAAATGTTATTTCCAAAAGGATTGATTTGAAGGTAGATAATATCAACATGATAGAATTTTTGAAGAAGTTTGAGGAAGAAATCTATAAATACACCAAGAATTCACATAGAGCTCGATGGAAAGATCTACAATTCAAACAATCCTGTGAAGTGTTTCCACTAGAGACAATTTTTTTTGTAGTTGATTTTGCAGAGAATTACATATTCATTGCACAAAAAGAAATACAGAGCGAATATTATCATTCTGATCAAGTCACGATATTTGTCCATGTTCTATATAGACATGATCAACGATGTCTTCCAAACATAGAAAGCACCAACGAAAATCAACATGTTATTAAAGAATATCACTTTTATATAAGTGATGATCGAGCACAAGACACACATTATGTACAACATTGTTTTGATAAATTTTATGATTCACTGAAAGAACAGGAAATCAGATTCAATTGACATTGGATATGGTCTGATGGGTGTGCAGGTCAGTTCAAATTTGCACGATCATTCTATTGGTTATGTTGTCTTCATAAAAAATTAAACATTTCACATTGTTGGAATTTTTTTGAGACTGGTCATGCAAAAGGAGAGCACGACATTGCAGGGGCATGTATAAAATGAGCACTTCGAAGGTATCAGCTGAACCGTCATGCCGATTGATTTGAATCCACTAAACAAAATGTTGAATGGTGCAACATGGTGCTAAGCCACGAATATAATATGTCAAGAGATGTGTTTATATATAAATGTTACATGTATGTACACATGATATATAAATTTGAACGTGTTCAAATTTATATTCAATCTTCAATCATTTTCTTGAGAGATTTCAAGTTAACAAGTTCTTGTCTTGTGTAGTTTTGTTTGGTATGTTGGAATTGAAGATGTAAATAGATCAATCCCATATGATGCCAGTACAATACCTGGGACAAGAAAAATACATTCAGTTAAAACAATTTTTTTTCAAAATGGGTTTGCATTTGATAGATGAAATGACTCTTGTTTTTGTTCAGTTTGCATAGAGGACACAGAATCCATAGATATTTGCGAGAACAAAAATGTCGGATACGTTAAAGCTTAGAGACATACTGAACTTAATGTAAAAAGGAAAATTCCACTTGCAAGCGTAGAGGAGATGGAATCAAATGAAAGTATAGTGTCAGTTGATGGCGATAGAGTTTCTGATATTGTTAGAGAAGGTGAAATTTTTATGTTTAATTTTTTTCAAATAACTTGTAGATACATACTTGTGTGATAATCTAACACGAATTATTTGTTGTCCAATATATCCAATTATTTTCAGGAGATGTTTTTGCCATGGTTGCTCCTATAGACAACACTGAAAAATGTGAAATATTATTTGATGCGATGCATAGAAGAAAAGATGAGGCTATTAGAATATTTTGATGATAACGGTTTTATATATGAAAGAGGATCCATTGTATTGAAATGATATTTTTTTCAAGAAACCCATCAAATCGATATTCATGTTCGCTTTCTAGAGTACCAGTTAGATGTCACAAGTTGTCAATATAGTCATTTGGTATGTGCAGTGCGCATAAAGTTAATAGAAGTTGAATAATAATAAAAAAAAAAGTTAGAAAATGGAAAATGTCCAAAGTCAATCATGAACAAACAATTGAAGATGGAATACCATTATGTTGCTTTTAAACAAACTTGGCACATGTGTACATTCCAAAATTTTTAATTTTTCATTGAAAGTACATTCCAGATTTTGATAACTTGTTTTGACTATCTTCAAACATATTTCCGATTATGATATTTATAAAAAGGGTACTATGTATAAAACAATCACTTGGGAATTGCACCCCAATTAGTACCTAAAAGTATATTGTTAATACTTACAACCTAATTAGTATAGGATTTAGGGAACTACTAATTTGTATGGAACTGAAAGAACCATTTGGTAGGTTATACCCCTATCGATACCCAAAAGTATGTCATTGGGGAATTTCACCCTAATTAGTATAGAAGTAAAAGACATGCTTGGAGCACACCTTAATTTACATATATAGGAGTGAGACAACAGTTTAATGAATTTGCATCTTAGTTAGTGCCAAAATTATGTTCTTGGGATTTAAACAAGAATTAATTTATAATAACAAGGGAACCACTTGTAGTGCACCCTATTTGAATAAGAGTAAGAGAAGTACTTACAAATTATGACACCCCCATTAATACCCAAAATTATGTTCTTGGGGAATTCAACTCTAATTAGGATATGAATGAGGGAATCACTTGGAAATTTATGCCCAAGTATGTTATAACCTAAATTTGTATAAGAGTCAAAGAACCAAGAATTGATTGGGGTGCAACCTAACTTTAATATAGGATAGAGGAGAACTTAATCTTTTAGGGACATGCATTTTATATAATACAAGTTCTTTTTTCAAGTCAAGAAGTGAGGTATCCTTAGGTGTAAGGGATGAAACTAATCCTAACTAAGGCATGCTCACTACTAGGCATATTTACAAGACATCTTTAGGTACATGATCCAACTAATAGACCCATCATCATATATCCTTCTAAGCATTCCCCCTTCTAACATTTGGATGAGACTAATCATTTTTAAAGAAAGCATAGTATTAGGGTAGCTTTATGATATCAAATTCTCATTCCACCTTGTGATTGGAAATGGCTCACATGTTAAGACAAGTAAAATATATTTTAATGAAGTTCATTTGATGGGGTTTACTTGCTTTAGAATGTTTTAACCCATTCCCATATATGTATTATGGAGCTGTAATGAACCTCCTCGTTACGAAAACAACTCTGATAATAGGTGCAATTTTTTTTTGTTTAAGGTGTGTGCGCACGTGTAAAAAGGAACAGACACACTTGACTCTACGTCGCCACCCGACAACTAACAAGATGCAAAAACGATGATCACAACAAGAAGACATAATGCGCACAACATGTCACTACAACCGTAACAACCATAGACATAAGGTGCACAACAAGTAACCGCAAACATGTGACGTCACACAGGGTTATGCACAATACGAACATAGAAGGAAGAATCCATAGTAGTAGTTTTTACCATTTTTGCATAGCAAAGCAGGGTGTTTAATATTAGTTCTCTGCTCCGGAGAGAGAGAAGGTCAAATAGGGTCCTGGCCGACTGCTCAGGCAGAAACTAGTAAATTCCGTCAGGTGTGTCGCAAGAGTGGAAACCCTGCCTTTAAAGGGCTCGAGACTCTTGATACGGCACTGGATTCTTTACACAGAAAAAGGAATCACACACAGAGACTTATGGACTAAGGCTACATGGAGGTGGCTACATCCCACTCGACACCACAGTCCAACACACAGAAGGGTCATCAACCAAGTACTACGTTAACTGCAATGAACAACAATCCCTCATTTACTAACTCAGAATAATCTATTGTGCTTAAATCAAGGTTACTACCCCATAAATGTTTATTAATAACAATAAGGATTACAATAACACTGCCATGAAATATTAAACACCTTACATTTATATCACGTATCCGACCATGATTCACAATTTCAATACCTCTTATATGCTACAACCATAAATTTACGAAGACCTTACATGATAAAAACATTTCAGATAACCATGCAGATCTCACAATTCGATGATCTTAAATTTCAATAATGATGCAATAATAACATAGACATCCCTTCTGCAAGTTATCTACGCAACGCTACACTCTATAATATGTTGCAACAATAATCTTACATATTTCAAAATCACAATGAATCCATAGCATTACCTTTACATATCACCTTAACATTATAAATTACAGTCTCCATACATGTTGATTACCGTATCAATTTACATGGTTACCGTAACAATTTACATTATTCATAATAGTGTAATGTTAGTAACCTTTCCACCCAAATGACAACACCCTTACCCTATTGTAAAAATATAAAAATAACATCATAGTTATAATTAACCTCATATTTAAACATAACAATATAACATCATATTTAAAGATGACAATATATAACAATAACAATATTAAAATGACAATATTTGAAAATACCAATATTTAAAAAGGACCATATATAAAAATAACAATGTTTAAAAATGTCAATATCTAAAAATAACAATATTATAATTTATATTACAATAATCTTGCGATACATTGACCATAACATTACATTTAATAATTTCCAACAATAACGTTTACCTTTAATTGATAAAACGGTAACATTACATCTACAGCTTGCTATAACTAGGTAATATAGTAACTTCTCTATACACACTTCAACAGTTGTATATGCTAACAATAGCCATCATTAATGCAATAATCTGATTTATAGATCGGTGCTCGATGATTCAGGGACCAACCATCAATGCAACCGCGTCAAAAATAATTAATGATCGCGCAGTGCTCTAAGATTATTGACCCCATAGTTATACAATTAACACTATCATAAACAAAAGATGGCATTAAGGTAAAAGATCCTTAGGAAATCCTTTATCTCCAACATAACCCTAAACCTAAAATAGCATTCCCTACAGGATAACCGTAAAATAGATTGCAATCCAGACTGTAATCTATGTAAGACAGGGGTTCAAGTTAACGCTACCATTGAAATTATATCCTAGATATTACCACTGACATTAAATCAAATTTCCTCTCCTTTTAGTTACTACAAGATCTGAACCTCGTAAAGACACTCCACAGCACCAACCATGCCAGAGGCATGAACCAAGGCATCTAACAACTGACGAAAAAGGCATCATTGTCCAACACGCTAACATTGGCAGAACAGTAAGGGCCATCCTGGGGGATTTCTAAGCCAGCAGTGCTATCAGAGGATGAAGGATCCTTGTCCTCTATGCACGTGGCTCTGACTCAAATATGGAAGAAAAAAAAAGGGCAACCACGGGCCCGTGGAGCACAGAGTTACAGCCTCGAAAACCAGGATACATCGTTGGGTTCATGTTCCAAGGAATTCGTTACGTCTTGGGTAAAACGAATAGACCAATCGAAATGAGAGGGAGATTAACCAGGTCAACATTGAATCGATCTAACAGCAGCTCAACAGGTCGTTGTTCTCATCCTACAGGGTTGTTGTTTCTCGTTTTATTTTATTCATTGTGGTTTTTGTTTGAACCGGTCCGCATCAGTGGAGGGAAGACCCGTTGGCAAGAGTCGAGCAGCAGCCTATAGTGACTGGCAACTGCTGCATCAGAATACAACAATTTGCGGTGCGGTTTTAGGACTGGGTTCCCATCGATGTGCGTGTGGTGGATGCCACATTCTCATAGCGAAGCTCTGGACAAAAATTTGGACAGGTCGATTTATTATCATCTCCTTTCCTTGTACAGAGAATGAAACTATTGTTGTCAACCGTATGAAACCGGGCAGGATTGATAAAAATGTTGTAACAAAGAATAAGTTTTTATGGATGCAATTCTTAGTAGAGGAAAAGAGGAGTTAGAAAAAAGAGATTGAGAGCAAACCTTAAAGATCATCACTAAACCCTCACACGTTCAGTTAAGAATGGTAAATCTTGGAGGCCAGGCTAGATTTGGCCATTAACCATGGATGCACGGACAGAAAAAAAAAAATCGCCAGCGACTAATAATTATACAGTTAAATTTCACCCATTAAGAGGTGAAAGCGCAAGGCCAGAAAAATAAGAAATTCTTGATCAGACACACCAGTAAGGGAAAACCATTGGACCATACATATAAGTCGTTGGCCAATATAAGTCATGGAAATTCTCGGAAATTTAAACTCATTTTACCACATAGATAAATCGCTGCCCCACATAAAAACCTTGCAATCTTCAGACAATTAAAATCATCATACAGTTCCCAACATAATTTCTAATGCATTATACTCAATAAAATAAAAGAGCGTACCTTTGCCTTGTCTCCCGTCTCGAATGAAGTCTGTGTGCTCCTTGCCGCTCCTGCTCGCTGACTGTAGAGACTACACCGATACCTCCCAACCAACGCTAGGGGTACTCTGCTTCCCCCTTAGCCCCCCTAGCCGCAAAGGGGCCACACAAATCCAGAAGGTATGCCTAGCTTCCCAGCTCACCTCCAAGGCTGAGCTACCACTCCAATACCATCTGAGAAATTCCCAACTCCTCACAAGCAATCAGTCAGTCAAAATTCGGCAGCATAACAATACCTAACAGCCCCATCCTCCTTTTCCCCTCATCCCCCTTTCTTTTATAGAGTTTTGAGCCCCATCTTTATTTTTTAAGTTTTAAAGAAAACCCTCCAAAAATTCTTTGTTGTACAAGTGTCATTCATCCCCCACATTTCTCCAAAATTAATTTCTTTAACTTATTAATTGTCTATGTTTCCTTTTTTTTTACTTAGTTTCCCTATTTTTTATTAATCCCTTCTTTAAAACCAAAAAGGTAAATGCGCTAATGCATCTTTTCCTTTTATTTTTAAATTCATACTTTTTACACTCCCACTCGTTAAATAATTTTATTACTATTGGTTCAGTCTGAGTTTATGTCTGAGTTTTAAGGAAAATAGTTTAGTCCCTTAAGCATTCAATTTATTCACTGAAGGTTATGTGTTCTATCAATCAAAACTATGGCTTTCGGTATTTGTTTATTTATGAATTAGTTTAATTTTTGAGAAACTATTGCGTTCATAAGGGAGTTATGCTTTAAAAGTTTTTATAAGGTTATGTAATTGACAGAAGTTGGGTTTTCATAAAAGTTATGCTTTCAAATGTGTTAATGAACTCTCATTGAAAGTTGTGTTTAAAGAAGGAGATGCCTTCAAAGAAATTTATTGTCTGAGTTAACTAAAACTGTCAATTATGTATATTTATATTTTTAAGAAAAGTTATGTTTCAATTTGAATAAAAGTTATGAGTTCATTAAAAGTTAAATGGTTGAAAAAGATTATGAAATCTTGTATCCGTTGATATATTGGTTTTATAGTTGGATGAAGTTAACGTTAATAAATCCAAGAACTAGAGCTCGAGTACGTTCTAAAAATTGTATTCTCATTGCACTGCATTGAGGTGTGAACTCTAGCCTAAAATATCATAATGATGTTTGCTTAATTATTTTAATGGTTATTAGGGTTAATTGCTATTAATAATGATATTTGGGATATAGGATTAGGTCAAGATTCATTGGAGCTATTTCATTTAGAATTAGGGTTAGGCTCTTTTTAGAGTTAGAGTTAGGGCCTTTTTCCTTAATGGTTAAACAAAATTTTTATCTTAGAGAAGTTTTTTTTTTTTTTGACTTAGGTTTAGATTTTGAACTGGGCGACACTGGGTTAGGGAAGTTTTTTAAGGATTTCGTAAGGCGTTATTGTCTTAGGGCTATTTAGGTTTGTTTCCTTCATCCACACCAATGTGATGTGCCCTTCAGGATGCACCACATGCTCCAAGGGTACCACTCGCCTCGTTCATTTTCATTGCGCGACGTGCCCTTCAGGATGCACCACGTGCTCCAAGGGTGCCAATCACTTCTTGTGTTTCTTTTGTGCGACATGCCCTTTAGGATGCACCACGTGCTCCAAGGGTGCCACTTGCCAACTAGACTGATTGGTAGACATCTATAACCCCTGGAGTCAACACTCCACCAAGTGAACTTGTGGGAGACTAAGGGCTCTAAGGAATAATGCCCCCGACTTATTGAGCGCCCCTTAGAATCATCGTGAGCAACTGTCGTAGTCTGCCCTCATGACATCATGGATCCTCTCGAACTAGGTAATCATTAACCTACAGTTCGAGCCACGACGGGAGTGCTAGTAGGCGGTGGTAGGGCTATTGTCCACCCCTCTCCCTCAACCTCTCTGGAAATTGGGTGTGGCCCCTTTACTCCATATGTGAGTGTGGTCGGCAAGCTATCATCAGCTTGCATCGTC
Organism: Picea engelmannii; assembly: GCA_009831015.1. NCBI lineage: Eukaryota > Viridiplantae > Streptophyta > Pinopsida > Pinales > Pinaceae > Picea > Picea engelmannii. Next base: position 391,833 of record ML780918.1, read on the forward strand.
AACAATCATGTCAGAACATGTCAACATCATATCATCAGATCAAAGAAATATCACAGTAAATAAATCAACCCAAATAGCACACTCCCTGACTCAATCCGGAGTCCAAGGGGGTTCCACCGATGCATCTGCATCCTCAAGGTCCGAAACCTTGCACACTCAATGAAACTGAGTCAGCAGCACCTGTCTACATCAAAGTAGTAAAAACATCATTTCATCTATCATAACGCATCATAATCAAGGATAAATAGTTTAACATCATAAAAGTCTAGATCACTTGCGAGCAAGTGTCCTCAAAGAATAAGTTTTCTCAGTGCGCCAGAGCGGAATGTTACATACACCCCCTCTTGGTCTAAACTTCGTCCCGAATTTTCTCAGTATAAATGCTGAAATAAAAGTACGATAGTATCATAAGTCTATCTATCAAACAAAAATGGGAACTGTTGGCGCATATCATATGCGTCCTCCTAGGTCGCCGAGTGCGGACTATAACTGTCCCACTGGACCTTGACCTGATCTACCATTTGACGTTTTAATTGTCGAACACGATGATCTAAGATGTAGACCATCTCATCCATGAGCGCTCCCTCGTCCGATACCTGCAAGGAACTCATGTCAATCACGTGTTTAGGATCACTAATATAATGTCTCAGAATAGATACATGAAAAACATCGTGCATACGCCTCAAAGAATCAGGCAAGGCTAGTCGATAGGCCACGGGCCCCTTTCTCTCCACAATCTCAAAAGGCCCCATCAACCTAGGAGAGATTTTATCTCCCTTTCCAAACTTGATCGAACTCTTATGCAGTTTAACCCGAAGTCTCCCATAAAGGAACTCAAAAGGTGCCATCTTAATGGTGCTCTAGTAACTGTTGTTGTAAGTGAACTCTACTAGAGGCAAGAATTCCTCCCAATGCTTTTGCTGGTCCATCACATACATGAGCAACATGTCTTCCAAGGTTTGGTTCGTTCATTCGGTCTATCCGTCAGTCTCTGGGTGATATGCATTACTAAAATTGAGTTGGGTTCCCAAGGCCTCTTGAAAACTCGTTCAAAATCGTCCAATAAACATCGATCCTCGATCGGATATAATCTTCTTAGGCACGCCATGCAGCCTCACAATCTCACTGATGAAAACTCTCGCTATGTCAGGTGCCTGATATGTCGTACGCACAGGGATAAAGTGAGCACTCTTCGTCAGAGTGTCTACTACTACAAAAATAGAGTTGTGTCTCCTTGCCATCAGTGGCAATCCAACAATAAAATCCATCAAAATAACTTCCCATTTCGATTTCAGAATGGCATGTGGTTGAAGTAATCCTGTCGGGTGTCTATGTTCATCCTTTACCTACTGACACTCTAGACATCTGGCCACATAGTTGACTATGTCATCCTTCATTCCCTTCCAGAAGAATAAGGGTTTAAGGTTTTCCCTCCTTTGTAACTCCCAGATGAGCCATGTAAACCTCTCTATGAGCCTTGTTCAGGATCAACATCCTCAACTCATCGTTGGGAGGTACGTAAATCCGACCTCTAAATCTCAATAACCCATCGCTATCAAAAGAAAATCCCTCATATCGTGGTACCATCATTGTGTTTTGTGCAATAAAATCCTCGACTTCTTTGTACCAGTCATCGTCACATTGTAAAGTGAGAATATTCTCATGTAGATTCGTCTGAAGAGGCAACACTGAAAAGATGCGTGGCCTCCGAATGAAGGCATCCACCACTCGGTTCACTGTTCCCTTTATGTAAGTAATCTTGAAGTCGTACTTGCTAAGTAATTCCGACCAACGTCGTTGTCGCGCGTTCAGGTGGCTTTGTGTAAAAATGTGTTGTAGTCCACAATGATCAGTGCTTAATTCAATTTCCGTCCAACAAGGTAGTGTCTCCAAACCTTCAAGGCATATACGATGGCTAATAGCTCCAAATCGTGTGTCGCGTATTTCTCCTCATGCCTTCTCAGCTTCCTCAAAATGTAAGCAATCACTCGTCCGTCTTGCATCAAGACTCCAGCTAAACCTTCCTTAGATGCGTCAGTGCATACCAAGAAGTCTCCGTCCATGTCAGGGACCTTTAGTATCGGTGTCGTTGTCAACAACTCTTTAAGCCACTGAAATGCTTCTGCGCATTTCTCCGTCCAGACAAACTTCTTGTTTTTATTCTGCAGTTCCATGATCGGATTTGCTATCTTCGAAAATCCCTCGACAAACCGTCGAGAGTATCCTTCTAAACCCATAAAACTATGCACTTCTGTGACATTTGTCGGCACAGGCCATTCCATAATAGCCTCAACCTTGGCTGGATCCATGGAGATACCTTCGTCGGAGATGACATGCCCTAAGTAGTGAATCCTCGATTGATAAAAAGAGCATTTGGACAACTTCCCATACAATTTGTGCTCTCGTAGACACTGTAGTACCAAGCGTAAGTGCTTGTCATGCTCCTTCGTCGTCCAAGAGTAGATCAAAATATCGTCAATGAATACTTGGATGAACTTGTCCAAATACTCGCGGAACACCCCGTTCATCAAACTCATGAATACCCCTGGGGCGTTTGTCAGTCCAAATGGAAAAACAGTAAACTCATAATTTCCAAATCTTGTCTTAAAGGCGGTCTTAGGGACGTCATCCTCCTTGATCTGTAACTGGTGATACCCTGATCGCAAATTGATCTTGGAGAACACCATCGCACCCTTCATTTGATCGAACAGATCATCAATTCTTGGTAAGGGATACTGATTCTTGATCGTGGCCTTGTTCAGTTGACGGTAGTCAATGCAAAGCCTCCACGATCCATCCTTCTTTCGTATGAAAATAACTGGTGCATCCCATGATGACACACTAGGATGTATCAGTCCCAGGTCCAACAACTCCTTTAGTTGCATTTTCAACTCTTGCAACTCTGGGGTCGACATCCGATAAGGCGTTCTTGCTATCGGTTCGGTCCCAGGTTTCAAGTCTATGGTAAACTCCAGTTCCCTTTTCAGGGGCATCCCATGAAACTCCTCTGGAAATATGTCCACAAACTCCTTCACCACCGAGAGTTGTTCTAGACCCTCTGCTACTCCCTTCTCGTTTAGCGTGAGGATCGCATAAATTTTTCACCCCTTGCGCATACTCTTTCGTAACTGTAAGGAAGAGACGAACCACAGGTAAACTCCCTGGTTTCGTCCTACAATCACACGTCTCTGTCCTTCGTCATCAACCAAGATCAACCGTTTTGTCTTGCAGTTGAGTATCGCCTCATGCGATTCCAACCAATCCATACTGATCACGACATCATAAGATACTAAGATCGTGACATACAAGTTGACCCTCGTGATAAACTCTCCCAGGTTAAGGGCACAGCCCGTAACCTTTCCTCCAACCTTCTGTTTGGCTCCTGAAGCCATCTCCACGAAGCTAAACTCATCCTATTCGACTGCCCTTCCCTTAATCCTTTTTAACACTACACCAGAAATGAAACTCTCAGTAGCACCTGAGTCTATCAAAATACTAAGGGTCTGGTTAGCGACAGTACCTGTTGTCTCGAGCACAGTCGACTGGTGCTCTGCCTGGCGGTTATTCACCGCTGCATGAATCCGATGGGCCTTTCCCATATCTCCCACTGTAGTGGGTCTGGCTGATCCGGATGCCCTGGTCCTCTCCACAGAACAGTCACATTGGTAGTGTGGCTCCCCACACATCCAACACCCCTTATTCAGCCCATTAGTCCTGGTACTCGAAGTAGAAGATGAATTCCCACCGGCTTGAAACCCTAGTCTATTCTGCTGAACAGGCCTCAACTACTGCTGCGGTGGGTGACGCTGCTGATGGTGCTATGTTCCTCGATAAGGTGTCCGCTGCTGAGGCGGAAGTCGTCGGGGTGTAGCAAAAGTGGATCCCCTCTGGAAGCCGCGATATCCCAGCGTATGTCTCGCTGGTGTCTGATGTTGCGGCATACCAGATGAACCCTGCCCTGATGGTCTCGCTGGAGTCCTGGTCTGACCCCCAATGATAAGCTCCTCCTTTGCTATGAGGGCCTTTTGGACAACGTTGTGCAAGGTCTGAGGCATCAAGATCCTAACCTTTGCACGCAGGCTGTTGTTAAGGCCAAACACGAACCTGTTGACCTTGAGCTTCTCAGTGTTAAGGTGCAGAGCATACCGAAGCAACTCCATAAAACGTGCCTCGTACTCAGGCACCATACGACCTCCGTATCGTAACGCGTTGAACTCATTGAGATGACGCTCAATGAATTCCTCTGAAAGGTACCTCTCTCGAAACTGTTCCTCAAACAGTTCCCATGACACGTCTTCAACGGCCATGTTTAGCTGCGACAGGAGCATCTTCCACCATAGTAGAGCTCTCCCCTTCAGTTGGAAGACCGCCATGTATACCTTCATGTTGGAGGTATAATCGAGAAGTGCGAAGCACATTGCCATATTCTCCAACCATGCCTCGGCGGCTGCATCGTCTGGGGCACCAAAAAACTCAGGAAATTTTACCTTCTCTAGTTCACAGTGAATGTTACCTGTAATGGTCGATGCGCACGGTGGAACCTCAGCAGGTGCCAACGCCCTGGCCTCGTCTCTGTCCAATCGGCAGATCAGAGACTCCGACATGCGCTGAAAGGATCTCATCATCCCAATAACATCACCAACCGCTATCTTCTCTTGTCCGAGAACCTGCTCGCCTCCCTGGGGGTTAGACCCCTCAGGCGTGGATGCTACTGGAGGCATCACGTCTCCTCCTCTAGCACCCCGTCGTCTGCCTCCGCGACGTCCTCTAACCATGATTACCTTCATGCACACAATCAACTCCATCAGCAATAGTATAATCAATCTAATCGTGTCCACGAAAGTCGTAGCATATCCCAAGCCATGGGTCAAACCGACTCTGATACCATATGTAACGAACCTCCTCATTACGACAACAACTCTGATAACAGGTGCAAATATTTTTTGTTTAAGGTGTGTGAGCACGTGTAAAAAGGAACAAACACACTTGACTCTACGTCGCCACCCGACAACTAACAAGACGCAACCACGATGATCACAACAAGAAGACATAAGGCGCACAACACGTCAATGCAACCGTAACAACCATAGACATAAGTTGCACAACAAGTAACTGCAAACATGTGACGTCACAAAGGGTTATGAACAGTACAAACACAGAAGGAAGAATCCATAGTAGTATATTTTACCATTTCTGCACAAGAAAGTAGGGTGTTTAATCTTAGTTCTCTTCTCTAGAGAGAGAGAAGGTCAAATAGGCTCCTAGCCGACTGCTCAGGCAGAAACTAGTAAATTCCGTCAGGTGTGTCGCAAGAGTGGAAACCCTGCCTTTAAAGGGCCCGAGACTCTTGATACGACACTGGATTCTTTACACAGAAAAATGAATCACACACACAGACTTATGGACTAAGGCTACATGGAGGTGGATACATCCCACCCGACAACACAGTCCAACACACAGAAGGGTCATCAACCAAGTACTACATTAACTGCAATGAACAACAATCCCTCATTTACTAACTCAGAATAATCTATTGTGCTTAAATCAAGGTTATTACCCCATAAATGTTTATTAATAACAATAAGGATTACCGTAACACTGCCATGAAATATGAAACACCTTACATTTATATCACGTATCCGGCCATGATTCACAATTTCAATACCTCTTATATGCTGCAACCATAATGTTATGAAGACCTTACATGATAAAAACATTTCAGATAACCATGCGGATCTAACAATTCGATGATCATAAATTTCAATAATGATGCAATAATAACATAGACATCCCTTCTGCAAGTTATCTATGCAACGCTACACTCTATAATATGTTGCAAAAATACTCTTACATATTTCAGAATCACAATGAATCCATAGCGTTACCTTTACATATCACCTTAACATTATAAATTACAGTCTCCATACATGTTGATTACCGTATCAATTTACATGATTACCGTAACAATTTACATTATTCATAACAGTGTAATGTTAGTAACCTTTCCACCCAAATGACAACACCCTTACCCTATTGTCAAAATATAAAAATAACATCATATTTATAATTAACCTCATATTTAAACATAACAATATAACATCATATTTAAAGATGACAATATATAACAATAACAATATTAAAATGACAATATTTGAAAATACCAATATTTAAAAAGGACCATATATAAAAATAACAATGTTTAAAAATGTCAATATCTAAAAATAACAACATTATAATTTATATTAAAAGAATCTTGCGATACATTGACCATAACATTACATTTAATAATTTCCAACAATAACGTCTACCTTTAATTGATAACACGGTAACATTACATCTACAGCTTGCTATAACTAGGTAATATACTAACTTCTCTATACACACTTCAACAACTGTATATGCTAACAATAGCCATCATTAATGCAATAATCTGATTTATAGATCGGTGCTCGATGATTCAGGGACCAACCATCAATGCAACCGTGTCAAAAATAATTAATCACCGCGCAGTGCTCTAAGATTATTGACACCATAGTTATACAATTAACACTATCATAAACAAAAGATGGCATTAAGGTAAAAGATCCTTAGGAAATCCTTTATCTCCAACATAACCCTAAACCTAAAATAGCATTCCCTACAGGATAACTGTAAAATAGATTGCAATCCGGACTGTAATCTATGTAAGACAGGGGTTCAAGTTAACGCTACCACTAAAATTATATCCTAGATATTACCACTGATATTAAATCAAATTTCCTCTCCTTTTAGTTACTACGAGATCTGAACTTCGTAAAGACACTCCACAACACCAACCATGCCAGAGGCACGAACCAAGGCATCTGACAACTGGCAAAAAAGGCGTCGTTGTCCAACACGCTAACATTGGCAGAACAGTAAGGGACATCCTAGGGGATTTATAAGGAAGCGGCGCTATAAGAGGATGAAGGATCCCTATCCTCCATGCGCGTGGCTATGACTCAAATCTGGAAAAAAAAAGGGCAACCACAGGCCCGTGGAGCGCAGGGTTACAGTCTCGAAAACCGGGATACATTGCTGGGTTCGTGCTCCAAGGAATTCGTTACGTCTTGGGGAAAACAAATAGACCAATCGCAATGGGAGGGAGATTAACCAGGTCGATATTGTATCAATCTAACAACAACTCAACAGGTCGTTGTTCTCATCCTACAGGGTTGTTGTTTCTCGTTTTCTTTTATTCATTGTGGTTTTTGTTTGAACTGGTCCGCATCAGTGGAGGGAAGACCCATTGGCAAGAGTCGAGCAACAGCCTGTAGTGGCTGGCAACTGCTGCATCAGAATACAGCAATTTGCGGTGCGGTTTTAGGACTGGGTTCCCATCGATGTGCGTGTGGTGGATGCCACATTATCATAGCGAAGCTCTGGACAACAATTTGGATAGGTTGATTTATTATCATCTCCTTTCCTTGTACAGAGACTGAAACTATTGTTGTCAACTGTATGAAACCAGGCAGGGTTGATAAAAATGTTGTAATAGAGAATAAATTTTTATGGACGCCATTCTTAGCAGAGGAAAAGAGGAGTTAGATAGAAGCGATTGAGAGCAAACCTTAAATATCATTGCTAAACCCTCACACGTTCAGTCAAGAATGGTAAATATTGGAGGCCAGGCTAGATTTGGCCATTAACCAGGGATGCACGGACAGAAAAAAAAAATTCGCCAGCGACTAATAGTTATACAGTTAAATTTCACCCATTAAGAGGTGAAAGCGCAAGGCTAGAAAAATAAGAAATTCCCGATCAGACACACCAGTAAGGGAAAACAACTGGACCATACATATAATTCACTGGCCAATATAAGTCATGGCAATTCTCGAAAATTTAAACTCATTTTACCACACAGATAAATCGTTGCCCCACATAAAAACCTTGCAATCTTCAGACAATTAAAATCATCATACAGTTCCCAACATAATTTCTAATGCATTATACTCAATAAAATAAAAGAGCGTACCTTTTCCTTATCGCCCGGCTCGAACAAAGTCCACGCGCTCCTTGCCACTCCCGCTCGTCAACCGTAGAGACTAGACCGATACCTCCCATCCAACGCTAGGGGTACTCTGCCTCCCCCTTAGCCCCCCGAGCCGCAAAGGGGCCACACAAATCTAAAAGGTATGCCTAGCTTCCCAGCTCGCCTCCAAGGTTGAGCTACCACTCCAATACCAGCTGAGAAATTCCCAAATCCTCACAAGCAATCAGTCCAGTCACAATTCGGCAGCATAACAATACCTAACAGCCCCATCCCCCTTTCCCCTCATCCCCCTTTCTTTTATAGAGTTTTAAGCCCCATATTTATTTTTTAATTTTTAAAGAAAACCCTCCAAAAATTCTCTGTTGTAAAAGTGTCATTCATCCCCCACGTTTCTCGAAAATTAATTTCTTTAACTTATTAATTGTCTATGTTTCCTTTTTTTTTACTTAGTTTCCCTATTTTTTTATTAATCCCTTCTTTAAAACCAAAAAGGTAAATGCGCTAATGCATCTTTTCCTTTTATTTTTAAATTCATACTTTTTATACTCCCGCTCGTTAAATAATTTTATTACTATTGGTTCAGTCTGAGTTTATGTCTGAGTTTTAAGGAAAATAGTTTAGTCCCTTAAGCATTCAATTTATTCACTGAAGGTTATGCATTCTGTCAATCAAAACTATGGCTTTCGGTATTCGTTTATTTATGAATTAGTTTAATTTTTGAAAAACTATTGCGTTCATAAGGGAGTTATGCTTTAAAAGTTTTTATAAGGTTATGTAATTGACAGAAGTCGGGTTTTCATAAAAGTTATGTTTTCAAATGTGTTAATGAACTCTCATGGAAAGTTGTGTTTAAAGAAGGAGATGCCTTCAAAGAAATTTATTGTCTGAGTTAACTAAAACTGTAAATTATGTATATTTATATTTTTAAGAAAAGTTATGTTTCAATTTGAATAAAAGTTATGAGTTCATTAAAAGTTAAATGGTTGAAAAATATTATGAAATCTTGTATCCGTTGATATATTGGTTGTATAGTTGGATGAAGTTAACGT
>ML780918.1:401392-413011 GCA_009831015.1 Picea engelmannii
TTAGAGAAGTTTTTTTTTTTTTTTTGACTTAGGTTTAGATTTTGAACTGGGCGACACTAGGTTAGTGAAGTTGTTTAAGGATTTCTTAAGGTGTTATTGTCTTAGGGATATTTAGGTTTGTTTTCTTCATCCACATCAATGCGACGTGCCCTTCAGGATGCACCATGTGCTCCAAGGGTGCCACTCGCCTCGTTCGTTTCCTTTGCGCAACGTGCCCTTCAAGATGCACCACGTGCTCCAAGGGTGCCACTCACTTCTTGTGTTTCTTTTGTGCAACGTGCCCTTCAGGATGCACCACGTGCTCCAAGGGTGTCACTCGCCAACTGGAATGATTGGTAGACATCTATAACCCCTGGAGTCAACACTCCGCCAGGTGAACTTGTGGGAGACTAAGGGCTCTAAGGAATAAGGCCCCTGCCTTATTGCGCGCCCCTTAGAATCATCGTGAGCGACTGTCATAGTCTGCCCTCACGGCATCGTGGATCCTCTCGAACTAGGTAATCGTTAACCTACAGTTCGAGCCACCGCGGGAGTTCTAGTAGGCGGTGGCAGGGCTGTTGTCCACCCCTCTCCCTCAACCTCTCTGGAAATCGGGTGTGGCCCCTTTACTCCATATGTGAGTCTGGTCGGCAAGCTATCATTATCCTGCATCATCAACAATCATGTCAGAACATGTCAACATCATATCATCAGATCAAAGAAATATCACAGTAAATAAATCTACCCAAATAGAACACTCCCTGACTCAATCCGGAGTCCAAGGGGGTTCCACCGATGCCTCTGCATCCTCAAGGTCCAAAACCCTGCACACTCAATGAAACTGAGTCAGCAACACCTGTCTACATCAAAGTAGTAAAAGCATCATGTCATCTATCATAACGCATCATAATCAAGGATAAATACTTTAACATCATAAAAGTCCAGATCACTTGCGAGCAAGTGTCCTCAAAGAATAAGTTTTCTCAGTGCACCAGAGCGGGATGTTATAGGAGCCATCCCCTTCAAACCCATACTTTCCAGCCATACTCTTTGATTTTCCCCATGTTCATAAAGGGGCACACATGTTGAGAAAGCATATATACTATTATATGTAGGGTGATTAAGTCATATTAATTAAAAAGGGGTCCCTCTCACATGAAGTCGTAAGACTTCATGTCCACCTTTTCACATGTTTGATGGGTTCGATTTACTTTGGAGTCGCCTTGCTACATGCTAAACGTTACAATGTCGTGGGTCCTCAAGTGGTAATACAAGCGGCCATATAAATTCACATGCTAGGAATGGAGTTGCACCCATTGAGCAAATCTTCCTCATGGCTCATTATATTCCATTGACTATTCAAATGGATTGGGCATCATTCTTTTTTGAGGTAACATTAAATCTCTTTGTACTGCATAAGGTTCATACCCACGGAGTATCATGAAGTTCACTTATCAAATCCAATTAATCACATCTAGGAGTTATACATTTTTAGTAACTTCTAGAACACAAGGAATATTATTTTTTATTGTAAAATGTTGATCTAGAAACTCTCTATTTAAAGAGAAGTTCCTTCACATCTTACGCATGGTTGGATTTGCGAGATTCTAGAAAATTCTAGTGATGGATCACCAAGATACCCACTTCTAACTTCTAAATGGAACTAACCTTTTCTCAAGTATGTGCATTAACATGACATATTTATGGTAACCAATTACATTGATAGAACCATTAATGTAACCTCTTCTAATATATACGCAGGATTCAATATCAAATTTAACCTCTACTGGTAATTAAAAAAAATTAATTTAAAGTATTTTTTTTAATAGAATTGTTTTTTGATATAAACATTTTATGTTTCACAATTATTATAAATTTAATTATTCACAATGTTAATTTATATTTAATTTAACAAAAAATTTAATATAGATGTAATTCTTTATAAATATTTTAAGTGTCACAATTATTTTATATGATAATAATTTATTTTTAAGGTCATGATATTTCTGTAGGAGATTCTGTTGTTTATAGGATAAGAGATTCTCCCTTAACCATTTGATTGTTATTATTTTATATGATAATAATTTATTTTTAAGGTCATGATATTTGTGTAAGATATTCTGTTGTTTATAGGAGAAGAGATTCTCCTTTATGTTGCAGGAAAACCTCCCTACGGACAGGTAGATCTCCTCAAAGAGCTAGACTCTTAAATCTAAGAAAGAAAGTGCTTATCATGGTCACTGACTTCCTTTTAGATCTAGGTGGACTAGTGTGTGAGGAGGAAGGAGAAAAGAAGTACCTTTTACCGGTGTTTGTCCCTACATGCTCCGAGTTGAGATCCGATCTTTCTCTCTTTGATAAGCCTTGTGGACAAACAAAGTACGACTACTTCCTACTCTATCAAGATTAGTATGAAATAGGTCTATCTACTAAAGAGACAAATTCATGTGAGATTGAACATGAATAAGAGAGAAACAGGTGAATCAAATTATATTAATGAGGACAAAACATTGCTTACAATGGTGGATGGATTGTAGCATCTCTGCCAAGTCCTCCTTGTCTACCCCTTGCTCAAAAGATCCACGATCTGAATGATGATAGCTTCACTGATGCTCCCTATGAGATCATAGGTCTATTGTCTCCAAATCATCTCTGTTCCAGCACCACTTATGAGATCATAAGTTTGGTGTGATTCTCTCTTTCCAGTTCCCTTTCACCATTAGAAAGCTTGCTTATATAGCCTTGGAGAGGCTTTAACCACTTGATATATCCTTGGGGAAGTTGAGGATATTCCTCCTTCAGTTGAGGATCTGCCCTAAGATCTTGGCTGGACTAGGGATTCGAATCCAACTACCTTCCAGGAATGAAAGGATGCTTCCCCCATTCATCTCAACAACTTAACTATTGACCAGAATAGGCATCGCTCCCTCAAAAGGGCCATCAAAGCATTGTAGCGCTCCCTAGTAGTCTTTAGGGGAGCGCCAACGCTCCTAAAGACACCAGCGCTCCCTCAAAAGTGCCAAAGGAGATTTATAATGCTCCCAGACAGTGTAAGGGGGAGTGCTAGTGCTCCCAGAAGAGGTATAGGGGAGCGCTCTCCTTCAAAAGCTTAGTTTTTGAGGTGCTTTAAGATGGCAAAAGGTTTGTAAGCCTGCTGACTCATTTTTCCTCTTCCAAATCAAATGTTTGAGGTGTTTTAAGTGTCTTTCTCATGTTGTTATAGGCACGACATAGGCATCATGGCAGCATGCTTTCTTTCACACTTGCGACACTTGTGAGCAACATGCGACACTTGCGACCTTGTAATGACGACACTTGCGACACTATCAAAGTGAGTAATTTTGATGCGTAACAGATTGCCCCCCAAAGTATGAAGTTAGAAGATGAGAACTAATAACTGAAATTCTTTGTGGACTTTCAAGCAAGGGTACATACGTAGAGAACCTGAGAAAAGATGCACACAAACATCCAACAAATATTATGACATGTTTCAAACCCAAGGCAGGCATACCTATGCTTGGGTGATCAAGACTTGCAAGATATGACCTCCATAAAATACACTGTGGATCCATAATTGTATTGATAAAGAGGGTATAGCCACTGAAAAATACACTGTGGATCTATACTCCCATGACCTGAACTAATCGTAGCCACGAAGAATACACAGTGGATCTACGAGATGACAAGACATAGCCATGACCAATACAAAGTGGATCTATGTAACAGTATATGTGTCATTGTTCAAAAGAAACTCCATCGCAACCTGGTAAAAGTACATATCAAAGTGGTCACTCAACCCAGGATCTTCTTACTGATCCCAATGTAGTACGAATCTAACCATGTGAATAGATGTCCTGATGTCGAACATGGCAGAAACCACTTGATTACTGGTCAATGATGTAAACCGTTAACAAGTGCAAGGGAGATCACCATTAATGTCAATGATTCCCAAGGTACCCTAGTACATTCCAACGAACGTGAATGGATGAGATGGAGTCGAACATCTGTGGAATCATACGGTCAGAGGTCAATGATGTAAACCTGTTGTCAGACGTGAGGAGGCCTGCCATTGAGGCATGCAGGTCCCAAAGTACTAACTGGTTTCTAAGTCTAATTCCTGGATAATGTGTTGAAGTCGACAGGAATAGGCTCGTCGAAGGAGGTCATTGATGCATCCCCCATCAACGACACGAAACGGACACAGAGATATAATTGGTAGATCAAATGAACATGGACTGACACAGGTATTGAGACAAGATATTTGTGATGGTTGAATCTCGAGGCGGATACTTCCCTTGAACACTGAAGCACAACAGCAGAAACATGACATGGACCAAAACATGATGATGCAATGGATGATGTGACTTACATCAGGTGACTCAGAGGAGTGAAAGAAACTCCAAGGATTGGCTCAGTGCAGAGGTTCAGCGGATTATAATGTGTGAAAAATACAAAGTGTTGTATTCAAGGGTGACTCTAAGAGTTATGTGGTAATGTTCTAAAAAACTGCTTGTCTTACTTCTTTCAATTTTTCCCCCATCCAGATAGACGAGTACCTCTTTTTAATTTAACGATCTCGAGGAGGATAACACATGCTCGATAAAACTCACCTTCGGTAAGTTCCTCTTCCTTTGTTTAATGAACTGGAAGAAGTAAGGGTTCAATCCAAATGGGCCTATCAATGTTTTGTTTAGCGAGTCCAAAGATAGAAAACTCGAAGGTTTTTCATGATTATAGAGTCTGGAAAAACACTTAAAAGAGAACTCTCTCAGTTCCTTTTTCATAAATTAGTCTCGTGAGGCCGAAAAAGAGATAAATTATCACTCGAAAGACGCCCTTTCAAACCATTTAATAAGTGGGAAAGGAAGCAAGATCACTCGGTAATATTTTCATGTTTAGAGAGTCTGAAAAGAGATTAAAGGAGATTCCAGAGGGTTCCTTTTTTATGTATCCATATAGGTCCAAAAAAGAGATAAAAGTCTACCCGGATGCATTCTCATGTATTTATGAGCATGAGAAAGAACAAAGACTAAGCTCGGTATGCCCCGAGCTTGAAAGCTAGTGGCTTCACTCTAGAATGATCAGTAAAGGCTGGAGACATCCCCTCCAAGCTTTGATTCATTCACCAGCTTTAAGGTTGTCACCAATTTCTCTAGTAGATGAGAAAAAGGAGAAAGGTGGATGAAAAGAAGGTTCAAGAGAGGTGACTGTTTCATTTTTTAACGAGCTTGACATAGGAAAAGAACTATGCTCAAGGCCTCTATTTCATTTTTTAACGAGCTTGCCACAGACAAGAGAAACTATGCTCGTGGTTGCTTCTTGATCATGGCTTCCAAGAGGATAATGCTCGGGAAGGGTACCATGTCAAGGGATAAAATGTGGTCATGGCCTCCAGGAGATCTTTGTTGGATGGAAGGTAATCACTCGAGAAGGAACACATGTAGAGGTCCGCGATAGGAGTAAGGAGATCAGGCTGCAGTAATCCTATCGAAGAGATCACCATGTCAACTACCGGATCCAAATCATTGGAAGTTGAGGTCATGGGAGACAACGCCACATAATTGACATGCGACGGGGGTGATACTGTCTGCATATAGGAACCACTTAGGGAGGTAACCCAGTCGGGACGGATGAATGAAAGTTGATCAATAGTCACAATTCTTCCATCGTGAGGGAAAGATATCACACGGAAAAGGGTAGACACAAGAGCTTTCGTGGCATAGACATAATCCCACCCAAGGAGTAAAGCAAAATCCAAGGGGTCTTGGACTACCATGACATCGATAAAGACAGTTTTCCCTCCCAAAGTTACAGGAAACTGAGGAAGGATCCCTAAAGGTTGACTAGTTCTTCTGTTAAAAGTTAACAGATTATGTGTAACCAGTGCAAGCTGTGGACAACCCAAAGCATACCAAGCAACATAAGACAAAATACTAATGGACACACCTTCATCTATCGGCGTTTGAGGAACCTATTGACTACAAACCTGTACTATAATCTGGAAAGGAATGTGGGAGGGAAGACGAGGTCTAGTTAGCACACCCCAATCAAAAAGAATGGCCTCATTACTTGGAGGGGGTTTCGCAGGAGAAGGGAGAATGCCCCCCAGTACGGTAGAGTCTGTATTAATGAGAAAAACATGGGAAATATCGGGTTTACTCTCTATAAGGAGAGTAGGATCGAACAATGATTGGATCGGATCAACCAATGGTGGACTTGGATAAACCACTTTGGCACTCTTCAGTGGAAGAGTGGGACTAACCGAGGAAGGGACTGGATCAATCACTTTGACATTCCTCAATGGAGGAATGGGATCGACCGATGGTGAAACTGGTTTGACCACTTTGGCACTCTTTAGAGGAAGAGTGGGACTGACCGAGGAACGGACTGGATCAATCACTTTGGCATTCCTCAATGGAGGAATGGGATCGAACGATGGTGAAACTGGATCGACCACTTTGGCACTCTTCAGAGGAAAAGTGGGACTGACTGAGGAAGGGACTAGATCAATCACTTTGGCACTCATCAAAGAAGGAGTGGGATCGATCGATGGCAAAACCGAATTGTCCACTTGAGTTTCATTCTCCAAGGAAAGAATGGGGTCGACGGGTGGAAATGGATCGATCTCTTTGGTGTCACTCTCTAACGGGAGAGTGGGATCGACCGAGGATGAAAACAGATCGACCACTTTGGTGTCACTCTTTTGATGAAGAGTAGGGTTGATCGATGATGGAACTGGATCAACTACTTGGGTTTGTGGTTCAATTGAGGAGGAAACTAGATTGACCACCTAATTAACCAGACTGACCGGGGATGGAACTGGATTGACCAGTCCATCAACCAATGATGGGTCGGAGAAAAGCTTATGATAACCTTTTGGAAGTTTAAGTTTTTCCAAAAGAGAAGAAGCCTTGTCCATGCGAGGAAAACGGTGAGAGTAATGATTACCTTTGCATAACATGCAAGGGAACTTGACAGTTTTCTTCTTCTTACCAACCTGAACATCACTAGTTGACGGGGTATCATCGACATGACCGACAGAGGCCGATGACGTGGAGGACCACATTTCTAAAACCTGGGTAAGACCAGGGTAATCCCTCAGAAAATGGTCACCCTTACAAAGGCTGCAAGGGAATTTGGGTTTTTGATTCTTCATTTTAATCTTGTTGACCTCATCAACACTCCCAGTACTATTAACAATAACTAGTTGCTTAGAGCCAACATCTGATGTTGTTGGGGTATTTGTCCTTTTCAGGTTCTTCTTCTTCTTCTCTTTTTGTTTCTTCTTCTTCTGATCAACCTGGCTACTTGCTTTAGATCTTTCACTAGGCAAAGAAGGATAAATGGAAGGAGACTTGATGGACGAAGAAGGCGAAAATTTGACATGAGGTTGATGTGTGGGTGGTGTATTGACATCCAAAGTATTAGGTGCAACTGAAACATTGGGAGGATTCAAGATCACCGGAGTGGGGAACAGCCAAACTTGTAATCCAATAGTGAGTCCTGGAAGACTCAGTGTGGAAACATATGGAGGACCAAAGTTTCCAAATGAAGGAAAGGTATAAGGTTCCCTAGGAGAAGGGGTTCCTCCATTGGTACTCCCAGGATTTGATGTTGTTAACACTGACTCGACCTAAGGTCCACTAAGTAAAACAAACAACACACGCTATGAATCTAAGAAGCAATCAATCAAACAAACCTTCCTATGATGAAACCACTAGTTGGTGATGAAATCCAATGTCACAAGATCAAAATAGGAAGGGGCGGGGATAGAGCGGGTGGATCAGTTACGTTGGCGACCTGCTTAATGGAATTACGCCTTGGTGCAAGCTTCCACACAGTAATTGTGGATTTACCCTCCAAGGAGCCCGAGTGAGTTTGACCAACGTCTGTTCAAGGTACAGTGAGACTTCCCTTCACCGTCACCTTGTGTGAGACCCTAAAGATTGTGGCTACTAAGGTCACCAACTCATATTCAGCCACTGGGTGGGTACAGTCAACAGTCCAGTCAGAACGTATGGGTAGGATAACAAGTCCGAAATCATCTTGAAAGGCTCCCACACATAATCTTGGGTATACCTTCCAGTGATCCCCAATATACGATCCAGCCACTACAAACAGTTGGGCCATGTGGGGATAATCTCCGTAACTCACCTGAATGCGACCTCGTGTGTAACCCCTGAGTGAGAGGGGGATCCCAGCAAGCCAATACGACAATTGGATTTGACTCTCCCTACCACAATATACTAAGTTTGTTTGATAGCTTTGGAAGTTTATCCTTTCAACCTATTCGAAATCCCTACACCTTAAACTAATGTAGGTTTGCTAACAAAGATTTAAAAAGTTTGATAAATTTTAGTTAAGTGTTGATTTTAATGGTTGTTGTTTACTCAGAGGGTGTACGAAAGTGAAACTGATGGAATGATGACTCAATTCCCAAAAATATGCATGAAATATGATAAGCAATCGTTTATTTTCAATGAATACCTATTTAAGGGAAAGAGGAAGAGTCATTTTCACTATCAAACACTTGATAAGGAATGCCCTCAAACAATTTTGTTCTCAATCAAATCCAATAATGCTACAACATTTCAAAAATGCAAACTAATATGAAAACTAATCATTAAGATGTACTTTTGTCGTTTGTATGCGAATGATAATCAATTCAATGCAAAATTTCTCCTGCGAACTACCCTTTCAGATCAAGGAGATTCAGACAAGAAAACACAGATTTCGCACAAACAACACACCCTTTTGCAATCAAACAAGAGAAATAAAATCAAAAATGCAAAACGAAGGAGAAAAACATGGACAAGGTGACCTCAAATAACCAAATGAGAAGAGTTATAGACTTCAAATGTCCTTCACTAGAGTTCCCGCTCAGTCGGATAGGAGAGAAGAAAGCAAGGGATTGATTTCAAGCTCTCAACTGCAAAAACTCAAAAAGAATGAAGAAGGGCATAAAATATGAACAATAAGGTGTTTACTTCTCAGGAGGAAGCATGTCAAAGGTCAAAGGAAGCATCATTGAATCACAAAGCAGCTCAGCAAGTGAAGAAACGGGGTCTGGACCTCCAAAAAATGGAAATTTTGAAGAGATTTTGGGCAAAAGAGGGCAGACACTCTGGTATAAGGGCCACCAGAGCATTATAAAGCTTTGTCCAACATGTCTAGGGAGTGTTGGTGCTCTGCTAACATGGGCAGAGGGGCGCCAAGCTAAAAAAACTCACAAAAAATACAAAAAACCCAAAATTTCGATGGAATTTTTTGCAATCAAGATGAGTGTGATGGAGTAAAGAGTCAATCAGAAAATGCAATCAGATATGAAGGGGTTAACAAGGTATAAGAACACAAAGTTTAATACAATTCCTATGACTAAAAATCAAAACCAAAAGTTTCGATTCGATTCTCCCCAGTGGAGTCGCCAGTTTCTATTGAAGGAAAATCTCCCTGTGGATAGGTAGATCTCCTCAAAGAGCTAGACTCTTAACTCTAAGACATAAAGTGCTTATCATGGTCACTGAAATCCTTTTAGATCTAGGTGGACTAGTGTGTGAGGAGGAAGGAGAAAATAAGTACCTTTTACCGGTGTTTGTCCCTACACGCCCCGAGTTGAGCTCCTATCTTTTACTCTTTGATAAGACTTGTGGACAAACAAAGTACAACTACTTCCTACTCTATCAAGATTAGTCTAAAATATTTCTATCTACTAAAGAGAAAAATTCATGTGAGATTGAACATGAATTAGAAAGAAACAGGCCCAGCAAATTATATTAATGAGGACAAAACATTGCTTATAGTGGTGGATGGATTGTAGCAGCTCTGCCAAGTCCTCCTTGTCTACCCCTTGCTCAAAATATCCACTATATGAATGATGATAGCTTCACTGATGCTCCCTATGAGATCATAGGTCTATTGTCTCCAAATCATCTCTGTTCCAGCACGACTTATGAGATCATAATTTTGGTGTGATTCTCTCTTTCCAGTTCCCTTTCACCATTAGAAAGATTGCTTATATAGTCTTGGAGAGGATTTAACCACTTGAGATATCCTTGGGGAAGTTGAGGATTTGCCTCCTTCAATTGAGGATCTACCCTAAGATCATGGCTGGACTAGAAATTTGAATCCAACTTCCTTCCAAGAATGAAAGGATGCTTCCCCCATTCATCTCGACAACTTAACTACTGCCCAGAATAGGCAGTGCTCCCTCAAAAGGGCCATCAGAGTGTTGTAGCGCTCCCTAGTAGTCTTTAGGGGAGCACCAGTGCTCCTAAAGACACCAGCGCTCCCTCAAAAGGGCCAAAGGAGCTTTATAACGCTCCCAGACAGTGTAAGGGGGAGCGCTAGCGCTACCAGAAGAGGTATAGGGGAGCACTCTCCTTCAAAAGCTTAGTTTTTGAGGTGCTTTCAGATGGAAAAAGGTTTGTAAGCCTGCTGACTCATTTCTCCTCTTCCAAATCAAATTTTTGAGGTGTTTAAAGTGTCTTTCTCATGTCGTTATAGGCACGACATAAGCATCATGGAAGACTGCTTTCTTTGACACTTGCGACACTTGTGAGCAACATGCGACACTTGCGACCTTGTAATGACGACACTTGCGACACTATCAAAGTGAGTAATTTTTATGCGTAACACCTTAACCATTTGATTGTTAAGGTGTATGGAGATATATAACCTTCTTCTTTAGTTTTCACCATTTGATTGTTAAGGTGTATAGAGATATATAACATTCTTCTTTAGTTTTCACCATGACTTCCAAAGTGAAAACATGAATTTTATATTTACAATATTACTCTCATGTAGAGTAAAATAAAAGTTTATACACAAATTTAATGTCATGTAGTAAAACAAATTATTAATGTTGGAGAAGTATAACACTCAAACTATTTGGTGAATTCTATTCCAAGTATATTGACTTGAAGTAGTAAGATAGTGGCATAGTGATATAAACAATGAAAATTTGTTAAACACTATTTCGATTGACCCTTACTTTTTTCAATAGTATTTGTTTCTATTTAAATTTAATAATATTGCATTAGGTTCAAGGGTATATGAACCTTTATTTGAATATCTCTTATAGATTTAACATTTTTTTAATGACTACATGATAAAATTAAAGAAGAGTTGATCATCTCTTCCATTTTAAGGATTTATTTTATTGTCACATCATTTTGAGCATTTTATTTTATCGCTAACATTGTCACTTTTTCCAGTTTGTCACATCATTTTGAGCATTTTATTACTAGTTAACTTTGCCACTTTTTGACAATAGAATCATTTTTTGATAGTACATAGTGAACATAAAATAAAACATTTAAATTAATACATATAAGACAAGTATTTAAGAGTTTGATGGTTAATTTAAAAAGCATTGTAAAAAAGAGAATACACAAGACATTATTTCATTACTAGTTAACTTTTCCACCTTTTGACAATATAATCATATTTTTGGCAATACACAGTGAACATAAAATCAAACATTTAAATTAATACATAACATAAAAGTATTTAAGACTTTGATGCTTAATTTAAAATGCATTGTAAAAAGGAGAATATACAAAACATTATTTGACAATAGAATCATGTATTTTTCATATTTTCGAAAGTACACAGTAAACATAAAATGAAACATTTAAATTA